>JAHWFO010083866.1:0-24807 GCA_023313115.1 Rhysida immarginata
CAAAAAATACAAAAACGAAAAATAAATACGGCATTTAAAATTTTTTCGCTGAACATGGATTCTCCGTTTTCATCTATCCACTTTCGTAACGGAATTTTACAAGATTTTCGTATGGAATTTCGTATGAAATTTTCGTATGACGAAAGGAGTGCGCATTTATTTGTGCATCAGCTCGTTTGTATTTTGAGCCGATTCATAAAGGACGCCGAACTCCTTAGCTCCGTCGAAGAACAGCTTGAACGTATTATGCATTCCGACAGCACAATAACCCTATTAAATAAACAGGAATTACCTACTGCAGTAGTTTAAGTTTTGATAAAATGTCTATTGTAAAATGTTGATAACTAACTTTCTAATCGACTGGAAGAATCCATTTTGAACTGGGGCGAATGCTGCAAGGAAAACAAATTTTCGTTTCGTCAAAATGAAAAATTGGTTCCGTGCGCACAGCGCAACTTATTTGACGAAAGCAAAAAATAATCATGAGCAAATACGAAATTGCCACTTAACTTATTTCGTTTTCGTAATTTTTTTTAAATTTTCGTACGAAAACTCGCAAACTGTACATCTTGGAAATAGTATTACCGTCAAACCCCCAATTCTTGTATATATACTGACTCGACTCAGAAATCTAAAAAATTTCGGTCGACTATTCATTTCGAATTTCAATCTTCTACGTCAAAAATTGTAGAAAATATGTAGGGGACAGACAAACGGACAGACGGACATTGTGAAACCAATAAGTGCTCCATTCTTCCAATAATCTATACATATATAAAAGAAAGAGCTAAAAATGTATACACTCACTTATTCATTCATTCATCACGAAATCCCCATAACTATGAAGCCTGCAAACTTGAAATTTGGTACATGTACGTATATTTCTCTTGGCTTCTACGTGCTCGCTAAGAAATGTTTTATCTTTTCTTTCTTCATTTCAATTGTAGTTTTTTCTTAAACTAGCAATATTATCCGGCTTCGACCGGTTGGAAAAGATGCGTTGAGTAATTTTTTTAACGGTTGTTTGTTATGTTAAAAATTGAACTATGATTAACAAAGTATAAACGAAATGCAAGAAACTGAGAAACAGTCTAGAAAGCCTTCTCCAAACTTTTCATAATCATTTTAAACTAAAAATGATGATTTATGAACAATGAATTGGAAAAAAAAGAAAATTAAATTATATGTAAAAAAGTAAATAATGAAAAAAAAATGATAAGATAAATGAATCAGCTACACAGGCTATATCTTGTAGTGGAATGGTCATAGTACGAGGTGCGTTCAAGTTCTAAGGCCTCCTAATTTATTTTTGAAAAACTATTGACCCTAGAAAGCTGAAACTCCCGTAATTTGTCCACATAGTCAACCTTTACTCGAGGACATTTTTCATAATTCTGACGCCATAATTGGTAGGCCGCCGCAAATGCTTCTTTAGGAACCAGTTTTGTCTACTGGAAAATCGCTTATGCAAGAACGGAACAAAGCTTCTGCTCATCGAGCGGCTTTTCAGTAGGCAAAACAGACTACTAAAGAAGTGTTTGCAGCGGCAATGCAATCGTGGCCTCAGCGTTATGAAAAATGTGTACGGCTAGAGGTTGACGATTTGGACAAATGACGGGAGTTTCAGCTTTCTAGGGTCAATAGTTTTTCAAAAATAAATTAGGAGGCCTTAGAACTTGAACGCACCTCGTATTATACTTCTTAACGAAAAAAAATAGAGGCTTTACAATACTGCATTATAAAAACGACGACTAGTTTCGACTAGTTTTACGAGCCAATCGTGTACCAGAGATTGTGTATATAAAGCATTGTAACCCCTCTCTTATGCAGACTTGAGAAAGGCAGGTAATAAAGCCGAAACTAGTCGTCGTTTTTATAATGCAGTATTGTAAAGCCTCTATTTTTTTCGTTACACAGGCAAGCTGGGCATGGATTATAAAGTAGTTGTGCATTCAAGTCCATTTCGATAAACAACGTTGTATGTCTTCTCCTGTAGCGCAAAAACATGCATATTTCGACAGCTGGACACGTGGGAGCAAGCAACGTATAACTGACCGCGAGAGAAGCAGGCTTCCTGAAAATATATACCTGCGGCCTTGAAAATCTGGAAAAATTGAATAAAATGAAACATTCTTCGTCTGGCATCGCCATCAAGTGACATCCTTTGAAAACGAAAGTCTAGCTGATATGCCCGTCGGGCGTTGCTCGGGCTGTTTGTTCCTATGACATATTAAAGGTAGATTCTGAATCCTATTCATGGGTTTTCCTTTAATTTTCTGCGCATGCGCGATACCCGTGGTGCCACCTGTAGGCGTTAAATAAAGTATAAAAGTGGGCGGGAATTTCAATCTACAGTGCGTGATCTCAGTATCAACATGCAAATGCTTTGAAACAGCATCACAAACGATGGGGCAAATTTCTGTCAAGTTTTCCAGTAATCACTGATAAAGTAATAAGACATTTTACCAAACACGTTTCTGCAAAAAAGTACCGGGTGTCCCAAAAATGATTGATGGATTTTGAAAATCAATAAAAAAAAGACGGAATGCGATAGATATGTATCGTTTGCAGCCTTATGCTTAGGAAATCAGAGAAATTTATCCCACCAAATTTCAAATTTAGTTAACATTTCTACCAAGAGAATTGTTTCTGAAATTTAGTTTCTGAATTTTTATACAGTCTGCATAAATTTTGGAAAAGATAAAATTACTGATGCATACTGTGGTTGTCCATCTGGGTAAGACAATTTATATTAGACTCAAAATATTTAATATTTATTTAAATACAATTTAAAAAGCGTGTCATGTATAAGCTTATATTTAATGTGAAATTTATTAATTTTACTGTTTACTGACTGAAACTGAAATATGATTTATTTTTTTCTTATATTTCAACAAAAATTTATTTAAATATTAGCTTATCAAAAACATGTCATCATGTTGGTGCTGACTTGTATGCCATCTTGTACTTTCACTCGCTTGGCTTGAAATAAATTCCTCATGACACTGCGTGCACTGATTAACTTTGCAAGTGGACCAAGCCTTCAGCGTATGGGACAACAAAATCAAATAATAAAGAAGTACATCCAAACTGGTCGTGACACAAAAGTAAATTCTATTTTTATTACAGTTATAAAGAAGCATTTTTGATAAATATTAGTATAAAAATAATTTTTAGGGGATCCCCATAGCGTACGTAACAAAGAAAACAACTTCGCGCACTGGCTATTAGGAGGAAGCATAGCCTACAGGATAAGAGAGGCTATGGGAGGAAGCAACCCACTGTTCCGTTACAGTGCCTACTACAGTATTATTATTTCAGAAGCAACCCACAGTGCCGATTGTCGCATCTCGTTAGGATTAAGGATCTCTTGTGTCACGTATGCAGTGGAAGAAGATAATGCATAGTGTGTAGAAGTAAAGGAATAAAGGAACTTAATTGAGTCGAACGTAAAATTTTAATTAAAGTTTTGTAACTTACAATGTACATGAATAACTATTAAGGTCAATAGCATCATTATCAACGGCCATAGCAGTTAAAAAGGACGTTAATACCAAATAAACCAAACCAAACCGTTCTCTCAAAGTTAGCAGGAATGCTCACTTTCGGGAAGCTTTTCCGATGCTTTCCCGCATCGCCCTTCGCTTTTTTCCGTTCTTCATGAGCATTCATTTCTGACGTCACGGCCGTTCCCGTAGAATAAAACCATCTTGTTCTATAATGCTTCTGAACGGACTCAGTTCTTTTTTTTTATTTGCTTTATGTGCAAAAATATAAAATAAACATAAGATAGACTGTTTTTTTTCTCATGGAAAATTTCACAAATTTCTTAAAACTTTTTAATCGTTTAGACACATTGCAGAATTTGCAGATTATTGATGGCTTGGGTTCTATCCCCTCCACGTTGCACAGTTGACATAAACCTCAATTTTTACTCATTATAGACCAATTTACTTCTCTTTCTGGAAGCCTGGTATCATTTGATACTTTGAAATGTTTTTTTTCTTTTAAAGGCAATGCTTTGCATTTTGGTTTTTTTCCCATTCGTCATTAGAAGATCATTTTTTAACCATCATGGAAGGATAAATAACTCATTTTGGTCATAAGTAAAAAGTATTATTTGTGTCGGTCATATGTTACTACATCAATTTTATAATTGATATTCTAACTCACAAAATACAACGTTTCTTTAACAGCTTTACAAAACTTTAATTTACCTCTGTAATTTAATTTCGACTTTGTAACATATAAGAATTTGAAAATCATTATACGGATTTGAAAATCATTGAGAGAGGTGAGGGGTTGAGCGCAGCATTACATAATTTTCGAGGGTGGGGAGAGTCCGGATGTGCGTTATAACTGCGTTACAATGAGGGGGGTTAAAATGAGCTAATATTGCATTATACAGGGGATTCAGAAAGGTAGGTCAAGAATGAAATACCATGTACAGTTTGTAGCGGGGAACAAAATGTTTCCTATAAACATGGATCCGGAAATGCATCCTTACAGAGATAATGCAACTTGTACGAGGTAGGAATGACATTACAGTAGGTGTTCAAAATGCCGACCCTGAGCCTTAATACAGGTGTTTAGTCTGCGGACGAGATTTTCGCGAACTCTGGTGAAGATGTCCGGAGAATCACTGTCTTCTCCACACGCTGTTGGTAAATCAATCCTTTCCGCTTCAGTAGCTTTACCCTGTGCCTCGCCGTAGACGAGATGCATGTCCGCCAGCTCCGCATTAGTCAAGCGATCCATTGTACGACAATGGAGTTACATGTTTCGTTTCCTCTCTTTTAAAGGAGAGAACACGAACAATTTGCATGTTTAGATCCTAATTTACATGGACCTTACCATTGCCGTCCGGGTAATGTCATTCCTAACTCGTACAAGTTGCATTATCTCTGTAAGGATGCATTTCCGGACCCATGTTTATAGGAAAAATATTGTTCCCCGCTATAAAGTGTACATGGTATTTCTTTCTTGACCTACTTTTCTGCATCACCCTGTATAATTTATAGAGATCTCTAAGTAACTCAAAAATGGCATGCCTTGACCTCTGTTTTTGTCAAAATAAACCATTTCGAATTTTAAATCTACGAAGTGCGTTGGGGTTTTTTTTTTAATTTTTTTCCCCAAAACCGTCCGACTCCTGACTCGGTCACCTTGTATTACATCTGAATGAATTTTGATTTAATTTATCAGTATGCAATCTAAAAAAAAATCAATAGAAGTTATGTAAGAAAGGTGAAATAGAAATAATTCTCGGAGATGTTTGACAATCTGACTGTTAGTTCTGACTAAAGTTCTTCATTTGAAATCTCATTTTTGCGCATTAATTTTATGCAGAATTTCTAAAAGCTGTGTAATTATGTGCTTAATATACGTGATAACTTCTTAATTTTTTTTAACCATAATTAGGTTTTTTAAGTACCGGGGATACTGCAGCAACAGGCAACTACGGCCTCCTAGATCAAGTTCTCGTTTTAAAATGGATACAACACAACATTCGAGTCTTCGGCGGAGATAAAAAGAAAGTCACTGTTTTCGGCAATAGTGCCGGTGCTGCAAGTGTAACTTTTCATTTATTATCTCCGCTTGCAGAAGGTAAGATTTTTTCTTATACTCTATAGTGATCATCTTTTTTTATTCGCCCTACTATTTTTTTCTATATCAAGTGTATCACGTTAGTTTTATTTTCTTTTGAACATAATTCAAATGTTTATACATTATCCGGGTGGTTATAACTAAAATTCCTCACTTCTGCGCGTTATTGCACGGATAGTGATGAAACTTTGTGTATAGGCTATGTAGATCATGGGGAAGAGAATTCCCCCAGAATCATCATACTCCCCCCCTCTCACGCCCGGGGGGGGGGGGAAGTGGCGCTGTAAGAGCGAACACAGTAAAGGCTCGTTCGCACTAGCCAAAAGAAACTAGTTCTATCAGAGGTACTAGTTTTATCAGTGAAGTGCGAACAAAACTGGGTGTAAGAAGAACTAGTTCTTTCGGCTCTGGAACTGGGGTTTCCAACCCCAGTTTCTCAAACTGGATCTGGGGCTGGAGAGTGCTTGTTCATGCAAAGACTTCTGGGTAGTTTTCCCATAAGTCTTCACGAATAGCGATACGATCACGGATTAAAAATACACAATGGCTACCGAACAACAGTGTTCTCAATCTCAAACAAATCAAGAAAAGTGGAAAGATGGCGAAACTAAATTTGGAAAACAAAAAGCGCCATCTTTAAATAACGATGAAGAAGCATTAATCATTCCAGGGCACGCTCTATTTGTTGTGTCTGGAACTGGATTTCCACCTCTAAACAGGATTTCCAGTGCGAACAGGAGGATGATAAAACTAGTGTTCAATTAGAAGTGGTTCACCTGGAACCAGAAAAGAAACTAGTTCTATTGTAACTAGTTTCGTAGTGCGAACGTAGTCTAAAGCTCTATAAATACAAGTACGGACAACCTTTGAAGAGCGGTTTACCGCCAATCGCGGCCTGTGATTGGTTGATCAGCAGCGGCAGCCATTTTTGGCCTAATTACCTTGGACGCTTTCAGTTTTAGTGCATGTTTGGAGCGATAAAAATTTCATTATTATTGGATATAAAATGTCTCAGTGTTGCGGTTTTGGATGTTATACGAAGCCAGAGAAAGGAGTGAAGGGAAAATCAAGAGCTGAAAAGCGAAAAATATGAATACATTGAATCGGGAGAAAGAACTGGGTTCCGAACCCCGATTCTCGGCCCTATTATGTAAGTACATGTATTTTTAATATACTAGTTTTGTAATAAATTTCGTTTACATATTCGTGGAGTTCAATAGCGCGATTTAAGGTTAGAATAAGTATGCACGTAAAGTACTGCAATCGCCTGGACAAAATGCAACCGTACGAAAAGCCACAAAGTCTCAGGGTCTTGTATTTTAAAATAAAATAAATATGAATGAAGCAACTCTACATTTTAACAATAATTTTATTTTATGCATGATGAGAAAAGAGAACGTAAAAAGACTTTTTATGCAGTAACTTTAGCAGAATCTCAGAATTTTTGGAGCGTTCGGCTAAAATTATTTCTCTTTCTCAGTGTATAAGAGTTTGTTATTCGAAATTATAGAAATGTGTTATATCATAAAATATAACACTTTCCTTTTTAATAATTAATGATCAGCCATGGTATTTGTATATTTTTATACAGAAATATTCATGTTCACTTCGCTATTAAAAAGAAAGAAAACGTTATGTTCTATTTATTATTCACATTGATGTTTTTAACTGTATATTTTTCCACTTTAAATCCGAGCTTTCGTTATAATAATTAATAATATATATAATAACTTTAATATAAGATTATAATATAATAATCTATAATAATAAGTATTGAAATGCATTGCTCATTAAAAAAGCATTGCAAAAATTCAGAACATAAATTAATCTTCGTTAAAATGTAAACCTGCTTCATTCATATTCAGTGAGTTTATTTTATAATACAAGATCCTGAGGCTGTGGCTTTTCATCCGAGCGATTACATTTTCCCTGTAACGTTTTGTCCGACATCCGAGTAACCTAATGGCTTAATCGGGAGAGGGTTCATAACAATTGCAAAAATTTACAATTTAATAATTTTTAAATAGATTCTCTGCAAGAAAGCATCAGTAAAAACATAAAAGATATGTAAAATTTTCTTTCTTAGCAATAGCATACTTAGTTTACGTTAATCCGAGGATTTTCAACTTGTAAATTTTATTTTTCTATTATTATACTCTATTAAAAATATAAATTTAAATGAGTTTAGTCTCCTATTTAATGGGGAAAAATCGTAAAATTAATAAAAACAAAAAAATTAATAATAAATAAAGTCTTCAAAATTTCATCTGTATTTAATACCGACACTTCCTTCAAGATTATCGTTTTCCCCTATCAACATTATCTTCACAAGACTTCATCTACATCCTCAATAGACTGGTTTTATTTCTACTATCAACAACATCTGCTATAGACTACATCCTTTGAGTTTTCGTCCATCTCACAAGTTCCTTCATCGTTTTTCAAGATCAGTGACTTTATTTATTATTAATTTTTTTGTTTTTATTAATTTTACGATTTTCCCCCATTAAATAGGAGACTAAACTCATTTAAATTTAAATTAATCATTTAAACTCCTTAAATCAATAATTCTATTAAAAATAGTTATTTTTAAGCAATAATATTATATACCACAAATAATAAGAAACGAAATATGTTTTTGATTGGTTTTTTTTATCGTTTGTTTCAGAAAGCAATGAAATTTAGCAAGTAGAGGTATTGTGATAGGAAACATATACAAAACTCTACTGTAGAGTTATTTCGTATAAATTTTTAATTTCTTTTATAAATAAAATTTTATTCATTCAACATGCATTTTTAATTCCTTCTGTATATCATACATTTATTTTTATTATCTTGCCATTAACGATTTCAAAAAAATAATCTTAATGCAATTACAAAAATAATAGTAATAAAATAAATAAATGAAAAAATATATATTAAAAACAAAAGGGATGAATATATTTTAGTTATTACATGAATATAAGTTAGTATATTTGCGATGAGCGTTAAATTACATAAAAAAACGAGTGATTTTCGAGAAATTTAATAAGCAGCCTATAGTGAGTGAACCTAAGAATAGGCCAAAAATGGCGGCCGACCGGACTCGAGAACTAGAAAGCCTACGCCCTAGCCCTCTCGGCCAGATAAACATGATGCGTCAGGGTTTCTCACAGCCAGAAGTCACATGGAAGTCTGGTGAACGGGCATCACATCTAACTCCTCTTCGAATTTCTACATCATCTTTCCTAAATTTCTCGCCGTCAAGGTTTCTTTTCTCAGTCCCTTCACACGCCGATATTCTCGCAGTGCTGTTGCACTACTGCTGCTGTTCTGGTAATAGAGCTTCACCAGGAGCGCACGTTCTTTTTTCCCAATGGCATGGTGACCTCTGCAGCTTGGTGACCACAGACACATTGCGCTTTGCATAAGGCGCCACTTTTTTCCCTATGGCAACCATATGCACTAATAAATATTCTTTTTTTTTAATTCTCTTCGCTATAAATTGTCTAGAAATCTTATGTGGATAATGCAGATGATTAACTTGAGAATAAAATAAAACTCTTTTTCCACAACGAAACAGGAAATGAACAAAAAGAAAAAGACCGAAAATAAAATGAAAAAATACAACCTGAGTCTGTAAGCGCTTTTCGAAAGCTTTGCTTTCATCTTAGTCATTAGAAACCATGATTCATTATCATTTCAGGTATACCGAAAGCCTACGAACGGATTGAATTACATACCAAGCGATTCCAGCCACCCTTGGAAACAAAAAATATCTACTTTCATTTCGATGATTGACAGAGCTATTAATCTCCCACTTGGTCAATCCTCATTCAAAAAAGAAATTTCCTTGATTCAGAATATTGCAGTTAAAAATGGCTATAGCACACGTACCATCACCGATTTGGTAAGGAAGAGGAAGTTAAAAAAGTTCATGGACGAAATCGCTACCCTCAATCGGACTAAAAATAGAGGGAGAGTCATATCCTTACCTTACAATAAATCATTAATCAAAGGTCTCAATTCTGTCTTTAAATCTTTTAATATTTCGTTATCTTTTAGCAATCCCAACCAGACCAGGCATTTATTACCTAATCCAAAAGACCCGATTCCACCACTACAGAAATCAGGAATATATGAAGGTAGATGTTCCCAATGCCCCATGAGATACAAAGGACAAACTTTCCGGAATATTGAAACAAGATTTGAAGAACACATGAGACACACAAGATATGGTAGAGGGAATCAGTCATCCATAGCCAAACACTCGCTAGATACCGGGCATGAATTTTTATTAAGCAATGTAAAACTTATTGAGTCAATAAACAAGAAACACCTTCTGGACGCCTTCGAAAGCTTAGCCATTCAAAAAACAGATAAAAAATTATTACTCAATTTAGATAGGGGTCCTATTAGCGAATCACCATTGATCAAATGGGCGACGCACTTACCCAATCAATAAAATTCAGTTGGATCTTTTTGTCTTGATTGGCTTCTGTCCGTTATAAATACTCAGCATGTTCTATTCCAAGTCAGTTCTCTCAAGTTCTCTCGAGGTGCTCCTTGGCTGCTGAATGATGAAAGCAAAGCTTTCGAAAAGCGCTTACAGACTCAGGTTGTATTTTTTCATTTTATTTTCGGTCTTTTTCTTTTTGTTCATTTCCTGTTTCGTTGTGGAAAAAGAGTTTTATTTTATTCTCAAGTTAATCATCTCTTCGCTATGCTCTGCATAGCCCATACACAAAATTTCATCACCTTCCGTGCAAAAACGAGATCTGATTAAAAAAAAAAAAAAAAATCCCGACGTGGAATCAAATCAAGGACAGCAAGCATTCGAATCGCCGCTCTTATCACTGAGTTATGGCGGACATAGACACAGCACAGTCCCCTTTTGCATGCCCTCTTATCAAATGCTCGTGATCCCTGAAATTTTCCTTTCCTATTTCTTTTAATTGTTGAATGTTGGAGAATTTTCTCCAATAATTTTTATTATGACTTTTAAATTACAAATATCTTGAATAAGATTTACAGATTCCAATTGATGTACAGAATTATTCACAAATAGCCTAAATTTATTTGTTAATTAAATGTTACCCTATCAGAGTCAATTTCTAAACATCAAATTTGTTGTATGTTGATAACGTCCGATTTCCGCTTGGATTCGAAGTCCTCATTATCCACAGAGCTACTCAAGAAGTCATTTTTATGTAAGCGAATTTTAGAAGATATAGGCATAATGAAATAATTTCACTTCCATTCTTCAACCATTAAAATTTTAAATTGAATAAGGAGACTGAATAGTTCAATAAGACAGTTAAGAAAAGGCCACATTGAGGAGCCTGCTAGTTTTTATCAGAATTTTCAAAATTAAAATGAACGGATATATATTTAGAGAAGGACGAGACACAAGAACCCTGGAATACAATAAATAATAGTTATTAATTAAAAATATAAAATGAATAAAAAATAAGATATAATAAACAAAAATAATTAAAAAATAATAGATAAAATCAAAATCAAAATAAAAAGCTGACGTTTTGGATAGAGACTATCCTTTATCAAAGCAAAGAGGATAATTCTCTAAAAGCAAATAGAATATTAGAGAATTATCCTGAAGTTAAGGATAATTCAAAATTTTCAAAATTAAAATGCTAAGTACATTGTATGTATCCTATTGCATTTACTATTATTTTACTGATATTGTTTAGAATTTTAACTGTTAGCAACTAATTTCAACAAGTAATGGGACGTCAGCTTGCCTGTTTTAATGAAACATGAGTAACGTTTTTATAAAATTTCCCAGTTTCGGCTATTCAGATTTTGCGTGGAAAGTATCGAAATGTTAACAAGATGGTGGAATAACAAGATGAATTATTTAGGATGATTCAAAATTCAATGTACAAATTTTTAGGGGAGGTAGTATGGGTGATTCTAAGCAAAAAAAAGTTCATGTGAACATGGGTCCGAATAGGGTACATAAAACTGTGTATACCGTTAAAATTTGATTGTATTCCAACGAGCAGTTCCCGAGTTACGCATTCAAAAACCTAACAGTGCTCACATGCGAGTACTAATCACCACGTGTCAAGATGTTGAGTGCGTAACTCGGAAACTACTCGATCAAATTTGAAGCACCCTATTATTCCCCAAATTTTATTATCCTAAGTGTTATAGAACCTGAGTTATTAACCTTTTGATTTTAGTGGCGCCATTTTTATTTCTATTCATATCTCGGTTATCATTCAAATTTGGACCCATGGTCATAAGAACTTTTTTGCTTAGAATCACCCATACCACCTTCCCTGAAAGTTTGTACATTGAATTTTGAATCACACCGTATATCAGCTACATCTTAAGAATAATAATTGCGAGTGTCTGTAACAGTAACGGCAGTCCGATTCTTTGCACTAAAGTTTATCGACTGTCACACGCACATCAGAATACAACCAGAATGTGACCAAATATAAAAAGTAGTGACCATTAGCTAACTGTAATCGGCCGAGTAAGGGGCAACAATCGGACAAGGTATGTTTCATTTCGTTAGGGCACGCGCGGAAGGTTTCTTGATTTCTGACGTGCTGAGGTCACGAGAAGACGAGAGATACGAGAGCCAATCAAGGATATGATGCGTTCCTCCCTCTCCTCCAAATTATACATGTATAATTTTTATCGTACGTAACCACTTGGAATGAGTGCCGCTCGAATTTAGTGTATCGTAATAAATTTTCTTTAAGTCCCGTGATTTTTTCACGGGTGAAATACTCGTATTCATTATAAAGTTGAGAGTTAATCTATAATTTTGTTTGTTTTGATTCCTTATGTATTAAATGAAGGAATAAAATTGGAAAATTCTTATATCAAATCAGTCGATATACCGCGAGGATATATCTTATAGTTTTTTAATTAAAAAACGGTAGGTTTATTTAGCCGGCCCCCGGTGGTAGAGAGGGCTGGGGCGCAGAGTTCAGTGCTTCTCGAGATCCTCGGGTCGTGGGATCGAATCCCGCTGTGGCATGGATGCTGTGTTTGTCCCTCACTTAATCATGCGGAAGGTAACGGAAAACCGACGCATTACTATTCCTAGTACGCCAGTTTCAATTAGTCGCCAACCTCCGATGGGAGATGGCACATTAAAAAGAAGGAGGTTTATTTAAATTTATTTAACACAATATGTAACAATTCTACTCAAACTCAGTGTGTTCGTAGCCGAACAAATTCTTATCTACATATTTAGAGATAAGAATTTTAAATACTTTATCATTTTATTATCAAGTTTACCGATAAAATGCATCGACATGTCTGACCTTCATTCCACAAAATTCAAATCGAAACTTACGTTATATTAATTAAAAGTAATTGATCCTAGATTGCGTATACATTTTTTTTACTTGATGTTTTCATTTATACGTACAGGTGGGCATAAATTATTGATACATAAGAAACGTTCATAACGTAATTACTAGGAAAGTATCTTTATGCGGTTTGCGACAATGAAAACATAAACTCATACCAGTCAAAGTCATGTCACCAGGAGTCAGTCCGCTTTCATATGAGCTCCTTTTGTGGCTCGTAAAAATATCTAAGCGGTATTCAATCTCTTTCCAAGTGTTATTGAACATCTTCTGGCTGATGGATGATATGACTTTCTGCTCGCGAGTCGTCATTTTGATTATGGTGCAAATATCGCGTTGCATGCTTGGATCATTCACGTTAATGAAAGCGGCTAAAAACTTTAGAGTCTGTTTTCATTGCTGCAAACCGCGTAGAGATAGCTTTTCTAGTTATAATGTTATGAACGTTTTTTATGATACGTTCATGCCCATACTGTATAACTCAACTGCAATAAACAAACAAGTTTCATCTTTTATTTATTAAGTCACATTAACATTGATTTGACTCACAGTTGGTTAACTTTTTAATATCACATTTTATAAAATTGCCCAGATGTTATCTATTTCTAAATTTATTTTTGTATTTACATTCTCAAACAACTTTTTCAGGTTTATTTTCATCTGTAATAGCACAAAGTGGGTGCGTTTTAGCGCCTTGGGCATTACAATCTCATCCCCGTGAGCACGCTTCTAAATTGGCCAAAGACGTTGGATGCCCTGATAGTCCTACCGATAAACTTGTGGACTGCTTACGTAGTCATCCGCCTCTAATAATTATTCAAAAAGCTCTCATGTCTGTAAGTATATTGAATAAATCGTTTACATGCTTTATTTTTAGAACTTATGCAACTCCTTTAATGGCAATTGGAGTCAGATGTTAATTAAATATATATTCAGTATTTATTAAACTGTGCGCTGCGGTTTGCGAAAATTGCAATACCTTGCTGTCCTACCTCTCCAAATGTTCCTTACGGGAAACAGATGGAGAGCACAAACGGGAATTATTTGGGGTCGGGCTGTACGGTATACCTAGTAACTTGCAAGAAGTTACTCTGTATAAGAGGTCTGTTTAAAAAGTAATGAGACCGTTCCAGTAAAACTCTTTATTTAATTCTTATTTACAAATCAACCTTATCATCTTCAAAATAGTTCCCTTGAGAGTTCACAAAATAGTTCACAAACGACGGAGACGTTACTCCCACTCCTCATAATAGTGCTGGAAGTCATGAAGTGTAGTAGGAACTTTCAGTTGGTCCGTCATCCTTTGAAGTAACGTTTCCTCCTTACAACCTGGGAAAGAGGAACAAGTCACATTGGGCAAGATCAGGGGAGTAGGGAGGCTGAGGTACCACTGAAATGCCTTTTTGGGCCAGAAATTGCATGACAGAGTGCTGTGTGACAAGATGTATTGTCGTGACGCAGCATCCAAGTTTCAGCAATGATTGATCTCATTCGAAGTACTCCTTTCCTCAGGTCTTAGTTCTCCAATTTCGAGGCATTTACTGAGTGGCCAGTTTATTAGGAACCCTCCCCCCACTAATACTGTGGTTATAACAGTACGAATTCGCCGTGGCATGGATTCAGTTAGCCGCTGGAAGCATTGTTCCGTGATGTTTGTCCATGCGGATGCAACAGCTGCTCCCAATTGATGCTTATTGGATTGCGGTGGATCCATGCCTCGAATAACCCGTTCCAGCTCATCCCAAGGATGTTCGATTGGGTTCAAATCCGGGGAGTGTGGTGGCCAGAGGAGTAAGTTGAATTCATTATCGTGCTCCTGGAACCATTCCATGACGATACGAGTCTAGTGACACGGAGCATTGTCCTGCTGGAAGTATCCTTCCGATGGGGGAAATACAGTAGCGGACCAAGAGTATGGCAGGAAAACATTCCCTAGAGCCTCAGAGCCTTTCTACAGGAAAACATTCTACAGAGCCTCCATCAGCCTGAACAGTGGAAATCAGATAGGAGGGGTCCATCGCTTCGTGCTGTTGTCTCCAAATTCTGCGTCGTCGGCCATCTGCATGGTGCAATAGGAAACAGGATTCATCCGACCAGCAGATCTTCTTTCAATCGTCGACGGCCCAGTGATCACGGGCAAATTAGAGGCGTTTTGCGGTTTTGGGTGAGATCAAAGGTACCCGGACTGGCCGTCGGCTGTTGTAGCTCATCCATGCCAATATACGGCGTGTAGTGCGTTCAGAGATGTTATTCTGCGCTTTAGTGTTATACTCCACGGTTAGTTGACGAGTCGTGACGTTTCTATTCGCACGAACAAGCATTACCATCCTACGCTCACGCCTTGGATCGACGAGTCATGTGCGACCACAGGCTTGTCTCTGGCTGGTTGTTTTCTGGTTGTTTAATCAGTCCTGGTAAACCCTTGAAAAGGTTGTTCAAGAAAAGCCTAGAAGACGTGCGGTTTCGGAAATATTCAGTCCACCTCGCCGGGCACCAACTGTCATCCCGCGCTCGAAGTCGCTGAGGTCTTTTGTTTTCCCCATGGTGACGGTCAAACCACTTGCAGTTGACAGATGTGTTCTCGCTTTATATTAGTGCCGACTGTCACGTGACGAAGTGATACGTAGTAATTGCTATGCCAACGGATTTGCATAGTCATGGGTATTTCTAATAAACTGGGGGGAGACGCCTCCTGAGTTGCCAGCGAGGGATCTGACAATCAGCGCTGCCGTTTTGTGGGAAAAAGATTAACTATTTTTTCGGGATGTCTTGCGGGAAAGATCGAAATGTGGGAAATGGTGGGAAATGGGAACTTCATTCCATGTTTTTGAATCCTTCTCTCGAGCCGATATCTCGAATGAGATTCTCGTAAAATACGAGACAAGGAAAAAGTTTCCGCCGAGGAGTCTGACAATACTCTGAATCTTTGAAAAGGGTAAAATTAATCTCGGCGAATCTCACCGAATCTGTTCTGAATCCCAAGTTCTTGAATCCTGGATCTGACTTCAGGAGCCGATATCTCGACCCAGATTCTCATAAAAAATGAGACAAGCAAAAAACGTTACTGCGTTTGGCTATGAATTTCTGAAAAATCTTTGAATCTTAAGTAAATCTTAAGAATTCCATAGTGAATCTGTGAATCTTCGGAGAAATCGGGGAATTTATGAATCTGTGCCATAATTTTATTGAGTGTTAGACCCCTCGGTTGCCAGATAGCACGCTATGCATGCATTCTCATTACTTTTTAAACAGACCTCGTACATCTCAGAGTTTCAGCGAAACAAGATTATTGGAATGAGGGAAACCGGACTTTCTGATAGCCAAAATTCAATCGTGTGGGACGAGTTAGCAGTACACTGCCGCTAAAGTGGCCTTAATGTGCAGCAATATGGAAACTATATCCCGAAATCTGATGACTACTTGGGAAGACCGACAACTAAAAACACAGCATTGACAAGCTGTTCAATGATATCCACGTCATTTGGGCATCTGATTTTGTCCGCAAGCATTGTTGCATTTTTGCTGTCTACTTCAGAATTTTGATCGCCGGCCTTTAGACTAGACCGAAAGTTTATGTAGTGCCAATAGTGAAGTTGCAGATGAGATATGTGATTCAGTTAAATGAATCACGATAGCCTCGTCCTTATTTGGAGACTTCGTAGTCAATTGTACCAGAAGGCATAAGTATTATAGGCGTTGAGAAGTTGAGAAACTGGAAAGGACTGTGGATAACGACATGACCAACTGACAACAACCTCTTGTCCACAAAATAATTTTTTTTCCCATCCCTCTATCCCTCCTCTATCCAAGACCAGATTTGCGAAAGAGATAAAACACATACGGACTACAGCGCAAAACAACGGATACGACACCAAACTCATACACGATTTGGTACGCAGAAGAAGATTCGTAAAACTGGTTAGAGAATCGACCACCCTCAACAACACCAGGACACCCAAGTTTAGAGTATCAATTCCATATAACAAGACCCTCACGGCAGGATTACGCCCGATCTTCAAAGAAGCGGATATAGACCTCACGTATCCTGAGGAATCTTTTGGGGAACCCAAAAGACCAAACACCTCCTCTAGCACAATCTAGAATATACGAAATCGCCTGCAGTGTATGCCAGAAAGTTTACCGAGGGGCAACTTGCAGGAAGGTCCGGACTAGATTCAAAGAGCATAATGCCCACGCCAGGTTCGGCCGCCCGAATAGATCAGCGGTGGCCAAGCATATGCTTGACACCGGACACGACATACTTCTACAAGACTGCCGTTTGTTGAGACAGGTCAGAAACAAGAACGCTTTGGACGCCTATGAGATGTTGGAGATTTCCAAGAAGGACCCCGACCTGTTACTAAACGGAGACGCAGGCCCGATAGGAGATTCGACACTTATCAAATTGCTTAAGAGTCAAGTTAATTTTCTATATTTCTTAATTTTGTATCATTATTTATCTTTTACTTTCTTTGATTTTATTATTTATCTAGTTATTCATTGTAATTTTAATAATCGGCATTCGGTAACGATTGTAACGATTGTTCGCGACCAGGAGGAAGTATCTCTACTGGGTCCGCGCTTCTGATGTTAAGAGATTGTTTTCCCCCATTGGTCTTTTTTATTTTGTAATTTACATTTGTACCTTTTTATTGGATAATGGCCACTCTGGCCCTTATATATATATTCTCTGTAATTCAACCAAACTCTGGTTCTTTCAGGCCAGAGTTGGAGATAGTCTATCTCCTATGTATGAAGTAAAAGCTGGTGTCCCACAGGGTTCAGTTCTGGGGCCAGTATTATTCAATTACTTTATGCGAGACTTTCCAAGTCCTTCCAAATGTAAGCTCTTTTTTTACACAGATGACGCTGCTATACTGACCTGTGCTCGTCAACCAGCCGTAGTAGTCTCGCGGCTATAGAAGGCTCTAAAGGAGTGTGAAAGCTGGTTTAGCAAGTGGAGGCTAAAATTGAATGTAGACAAATGCAAGGCGATGTTTGTCTCCAAGAAGAGAAAGAGATCATTAGATTCTCTAACACTATATGGCAAAAAACTGGACTGGGTTGAAACTTATAAATATCTTGGTGTTGTTATTGACTCTAAACTTACCTGGACTCCCCACGCAACTTATGCGTTGAATAAGGCCAGGAGAGCCAAGTTTAGCTTGATAGCTCTGCTGGGCCGGAATAGTGCTCTAAACATTGATAATAAACTCCTACTCTATAAGGTCATTGTTCGGACCATCTTGACGTATGGTATGCCCGTCTGGGCCACAATATGTAAGACTAGGTGGAAAGAACTGCAAACGTTCCAAAACGTTACCCTTAGGACTATTGCGCAAAAAGATCGGAGAATTGTTCGCAATTCCTCCATTTATAATGACTTCAACATGACTCATATTGGCAAATACGTTCAAGGGCTCATGGAATCCATGCTGCCCAATATAGAAAATCATAGCAACGAGCTAGTCTCGGGCATTTTAAAGCATCCTATGCATAGAAAGAGATATCGTGATCCAAGGCATATACTTGATATTAATTTTGAAGAAATTGATAATGTCATATTTCCAGATTACTGGACTTCATAGGTCGTGTTTTATCTAATACTAGTGGTCTGCTTCTAGTCTATCAAATTTTCCTCCACCAAGAGGAGGCATTTTTCTTTCATACTTTGGATGACCTTTGTGGGTACATCAGGCTTCTTTTCTAGTTCAGTGTATTTCCCTTGGAATATGATTATGAAGGGTGAGATTATGGAAGCTATGCTTCAAGTTCCACACGAATACCGATACACTACACTGTTCGATTGTCGATTGTCGACCAAACTCTGTATCGGCATTGAATAATGAACTCAATGAGTTCGAAATACGGTTATGCTTAATAAAATTCTTTTGTGGACAAGAGGTTGTTGTCAGTTGGTCATTATAGGCGTTCTTCAAAATCATACAATTCTACATCAGTGTCATAGTTGTGGTGCCATTGCATTTAAGTTACGATCTCATCTGTGAAAGAAGATGAATACACATGGCTTCTCCGCTGCCTTTCAACATCGTATTCGATGCCGTCATCTGAGGAAAACTTCCAGAATACACTAGTTGTACAGTATATCAAAATCACTTTGTGAGTGTCCTCATGTTCGTCGAGGACAGTGCCATTTTTGCAAACATAGACATGGTGTTATGGATATCTAATCGTACGGACTAAAATAAATGCAGACGAGACCAAAATGTTACAACTGACGAGTCATGTGCACTGTCTGCCTTGATCAAATATCTAGAATCACTAGTATCATGCACAGAGAAAATAAACAGAAGTCTCATATCCGCCTCCTCCAAATAATGCTTATGGAAGAAGAACATTTCTTTGAAGGCCAAGATTCGCCTCTTTTGGACGCTGTTCCTATTAGTCCTCTATATGGCCCAAACCAAACTTAAACAAACTCGAGCTATTCCTAATGCGAGAAATTTTGGGAATAACTCTTCGTGACCACATTACCATCGATACAATGGGGTCGTCCATAAATTATGTAACGCTTGAAGGGGTAGAGGGCTTTGGGCAGCGTTAGGCACCGTTACAAAAGGTTCGCGTTAAGTAACGCTTTTTCTGACATTTATTTGAGATTAAATTTATGGGATGGTCAAAACACAAACTAAGAGATCATGCTAGCAAAACAGTTTATTTAACTCTTTGCTATCTGACTTAGTTTGTTTTTCAAATTTTTAATTAGAGAATTCTTGACTCATAATATCTTTAACTTTTTTTCATAAACCATTTTAAAATTTTAAACATTTTTTTGGAATTTCTTTATAAATATAAATTTATGTGGACATATTTGTTCCAAAAGGCTACATCATCATTCACCATAGAGATTTAACAAATAAGCTTACTGTAATAAATAACACGACCATAATGTAAAAATAATATTTAAAAAAAGAATATACGAGGGTTGTTTTTAAAGTAAGGTCCGTTTTGTAATAAAAACAAAACTACGGATAACCGATCATATTTCGAGTGGACGGCAACCTCAGAAATTTTAAACAGCTTAATGACACAGTTCGATGCACACACACGGACACCCCGGCTATAATTGGTGTCTGCCTGCTCACAAGGGATGCTAGGAGTCTGTGCGAAATGTGCAATGCTACGAACGTGCGAGAATTCTAAAGATATTTACAAACAGACCTTACTTTAAAAAAACCGATCGTATCTACATAAATTCTGATAAAGCTTTTTTCACATTGAACATTTCAATTACTGTGAAATTTGTTAAAACAACGCTTTTTATTCATTTAGACAAAAATATACATGACAGGAATTGCAGATGATTGAAATAGGCTATGATCTATTATAACGCCATCATTTTTTCAGTATTCGATGCAGAAATCACCTTATTAGTACCTATCCCTAAAAATCGTAAAACCTGTCTGTTTTCATCAGCTTAATATCTGATACAGCCCCTATCGAGGGCTTGAAATATTAAACTGATTTTTAGGACTTGTAGGATGTTACCGAGGTCACATTTACTAAAAGAAAGAGACACAAAAGGAACAGGAAGGAAAATGCTAGTAAAAATAATGCCATACAAGGAATACAAGTCAGTTTAGGCAAATACCAAATTCTTAAAACCTAAAGCGGGGCGAACACGTAGCGACTTAGTCAACGGAAAACCCTTGATCTAGTCAACAGCGACTGTTTTCGCTTGACTAAGTTGAGTGAAACGAAGAAATCGCCGTTGACTTTAGTCAATGCAAAATTTCCTTTGACTAGATCAACGACAACTTAGTCAAGCGAAAGCAGCCAATCAGAATGCGTTACAGAATACGTCATCACTAAGATTATGGCGACGAGACATGGTTTCAGTTGCATTGGATTTAAATAAAGATAAAAATCTCATCCCTTTTATAGAGGTGAGTAAAGAAAAACTTTTAATATTTTTTACAAATATTACAAGGCAATTTAATATTTAACTTTAACTTTCCTTGCGCATGTGCTGCAAGAATTTACGTGACGTGTTTGTGATCACAATTGAGTATTTGAGATCACGTTTTCGCGCGTAACTGAGATTGTCGTTGACTTAGTCAAACGAAACTTAGTCAACCGCTTGTTCGCCCCGCTTTAGTCTCAAATTGCTTCGCAACACATGAGCTAATAACTCGGCTTCTATTCCAGCTATCTCCATGAAAATTGGTTGGTTCGTTGGTTTGTTTGGTATTAACGTCCTTTTCAACTGCCATAGTCATTTCAGGACGGCGTTATAGGGTCCGCAAATTTTGCCTCGCAAGGGTTCTTTAACGTGCAGCCGGACCATGAAAATTGGACGACTTACGGGGAGTATACAGAGTGTTCTCGAATAACGTGTACAAACTTGGGGGGAGGGGGTGATAGAGGGATCAGATCTAAGCAACATTTCCCTCTTTCATTTTTTTTCTCTGGGACATTGTTTTTGAAGTAAGAAATGTTGAAATCCTACCTGCAGGAAACAGTTGTTTGGATAAATACTGTTCGGGTCTCAAGAGAAGACCTCTGAGTTGCACAATTCTACCACTACACGACAGAATCGTTTGGGTAAGTTCATTTCTGAAAACCTTGGACAGATATTCTACGACTATCACACAATGTTAAATAAATGAAAATTACAAACATGAAAATGATATTCAGTAAGGGTTTACACAATAAGTTAAATGTAATTCAAAAAACAAGTCACATTATTGTACTGTATGCAATGTGTTTTTGTTCTTTTTATTGACCATGATCGACGTGTTCCAGAAGCACGGGTTGAATGGCATACTACATCTACGCGACGTCCAACATTTTTTATCTCAAAAACAATACTCCAGAGATAAAAATGAAAGAGGGAAATGTTGCTTAGATTTGATCCCTCTATTACCCCCCCCCCCCCCAAGTTTGTACACGTTATTCGAGAACACCCTGTATAGCCCGTTAATCGTTCCAATTTATGCCCTTGTAAATTAGTCGATTTCGGAAATAGGTGCTCGATACTTAGTCGATTATTGCTCATTATAGAGCAATGCCTGTTCCTGAAAGTTTGATATCATTTGGTACTTTGAATGTGTGTTTCTGTACCATTCTGTGCTGTGAAGATTTGCTTTTTAATATTTCCCCGTACGTCAATAGAAGATTATCTTTTAACCTCATAGGAGATGAATAAAATAATTCACATGAGTTCATCAAGTATTGTCTTGTCACATCAGATTGTTAATTGATACTCATAGAAAACGATATTTCTTCAACAACAGTTTAATTTGTCTATGTAACTTTGTTGCAATTGCTATTAAAGTAAACCCTCTTAAAATTCTACGGTTTTTGGAAATCAATCGGAGGAGAGGTCAAGTACACGGGTACGTAATTATCGATTGGGAGGGGGGTCCGGACCTGCCTTATGGGTGTGTTACAAGGGGGAGGGGCAGTAACAAAGAGTCAGTTTTGAGTTACATTATTTATGGACGACCCCTATCCTGTAGAAGGTAGTGTCTACAACAACCACGATTGCAGACTCGGTTAAGATGATTTGGCTCCGTGTGTTGACTGGGCGCAAACTGACCAGCACAAAAAACTAATTCGGAGACAACAAATCACCCATTGGAGAATACAGAGGTGGTTTAAGGATATGGAGGAATAACTGAAGAACCGGCGAGTCGAAGACCATCACAGCGAACGTCCAAACCTATGAGACCCAGAATAATGTACTATCGCTATGCCAATCCCCTCCAGCTGTCAGCTAGGTACCAAAGACGAAGTAGAAGACCCATTGCAGATATCCTGAAAAGCAGTGATACATCGCAGGAGTTTTGGACCAATCCATCCTTTAGACGGTTTAGATATCATATTTTAGAAATAATTTTGCTCACATGTAGCTTCTCATTTCTTGGGCCCATTCACACAAACAGGAAAGAACATTACCAAGTCAGACATTAATCAAATATAAGGCTTACTTTCTTCAACTTCAGCCGAAGCATTCCTAAGAAAAGATCTAAGAATGCCGAAGCATTCACCTACTTTCATTTGACTGTGCATCCCGTCAAAATAAAGGCTGTCACCCACCCATTAAATTGCTGCGCGGCAGGCAGTGATGATTGGCCGTTGATCGAGTGAAATCAACATGGCTGCCATCGATCTACACTATTAAGCATGCGCAATAAACTAAAAAGTTCACTTTCTTTTAATAATACATCAGGAAATAACGAAAAAAATTTAATCGGCTCTACATTTTATAAAGCCTTTTTGTATACAGTTTTCCTTTTTGTTTACTTTAAAAACATCCTTGTATAGCTTCTTGACTTATCGGAAGTATTTCATCGGTGCTAATCGGAGTGTTCAGCGGCCTGTACCCAATTACAGCTGGTGAAAGCCACGTGCATTTTTTGACGGGTTGCATCAGAGACTTTCAATAGAGAGACATGCCATTTCATTATTTTCCCATAGAAAAAATATAATATGCTGTTAATAGGCGCCCTCTGAACATTTGCAATGAAACACTCAGGCCATCCATGAATGACGCAAGTAGTAACATTGAGGCAAGGCATTATTGACGTCACAGTAAAACCTGGGAGTGTCCAGTTAAATTTAAATGTCTAACAATTGAAATCGGAAATTTAACTGAACACGCCGAGTAAAACTTTCGTTGTACAAAGTTTTTTCAGTTTAACATTTTTTTAAATTATGTTTTTAATTTTAAAATTATTTTCTGGACGTCTTATATTTAAACAGAAACGGCAAAAAAACATTTTAAATTTCAAGCAATTTTATTTTGTGTTGAAAATAATTTTCACAAAAGTACAAGCTCATCTATTCCTGTTAAAACTTAAATTGCTAAATAGATTTTATAAATATTGCTTTATGTGCATTTATCATGCAAAAATATTCACATAATTCCTAATGTATATTTTATAATTCCCATTATCAGAATCTAAAGATGATAAAATTGAACTATGCGAAAAATGTAATATACAAATGCTAATGAATCTCAGGAAGAAGTACGAATGTAGTATACAAATGCTAATGAATATATAAATTTATAAAAGACAAACAATCGATTCAGGAAGAAGTAGGAACAGTGAAAATGTAATCACTACATAAATCTCGAATATCAACTATAGATAATTATAACACTGTTATATAAAACTTTGCCTGTATTTCAGTTAATTGTTTTCTGGCTCTTTGCAAACTTACTCTGTATTTATTTAGCTTCATTCGTGGTCGCTTTTTTCGGGGTGGCAGCTAGTTTTCTTGCTGTTTGTTTTTTTCTGCTTTTTTGGTGGTGGTGTGTTAAGAAATGGTAATTTTCTTTTGACACTTGCAGTCTTTTCTTCCTGAAGTGACTCTTTCTGATCATCTTGGGATGATTCATAGTGCACTTCCGATGTACAAAGAGCGGAAGGGGCCTTGATGATCTGTTCTTGGTACTGTGAAGTGGATGGTGCACCATGAGTTGATGTTTTCCATGTTCTTGCTGGCTTCTCTTGCTGGCGTTATAAAATCGTTCATTTGTGAAATGTGCTGCACATAGTACGTAATTTTTAATGAATTTTTCAAAAGTTTCAGTAAGAAGGTCGCTTCTTCCATAGGCTGTTAACCATATTTTGCACCTAATAATGTCAAAAACATAAAAACTTTAAGTTAACGACAGCAATAAACTAAAAAAATATAATTATGCATATGTAATGAATATCATAAAATGAAAAAAAACACGAATTGATTTATATTTGAAAAATTTCGTTAATCAATTTCAAAAGATTTTTATTTGGATTTTTACTATTTTTATTAAAATTAAAAAATAAGAATCATAAACATAATGTAATGAATTTCATAATTTATAAAAGGTAAAATTGCTTAGTTAGGATTTAAT
>JAHWFO010083866.1:49807-82834 GCA_023313115.1 Rhysida immarginata
TACCAAATTATTGACCTAAGAAGGTTCAGCAGTCAGGCCATACTTCTATGGCTCGGTGGCTTTGCAGATTTTTCCTAAAATTAGTCCGAAAACGAGTATTTGAACGTCAACTCTGCCAATGTCGCCCTTACTGGGGGCTGTTGCTGGTGAGAAATCAGCAAAGAAAAACAGAAAAATACGTGTGTGTGTGTCAAAAAGAGAAAAAAAAGGAATTGTAGCATAAAACATTGAATAATTTTCTTCGTTGACAAATACTCAAGGAAAAGAAGTCATTTAGCATTTGTATTTACAAAAGATTAAGGAGCAAGAAACCTTGAGAGAGAGAGAGATGAAGATAAGGTTAACCATATAGAATTGAAACAGTGAGAAATGGCGCATTTTTAATGATCACAGCAAATCGTTTCAGACATATATTAGTAACGAGAAGCCAGTATAACCTCAATAGTGTTGAAACACAGGAAAATTTGTAATTTTTAAACACAGTTTTAGTTTAAATTCACATAAAAGCAACAACTCACTAAGAGGTAGGGCTTGTCGGCTAACAAAGGAACCCTTGAAAGACAATTTTTCTTTTTTTCAAACACGGAAACGAAAGAATAACAAACAGTAAATTGATGTTAAAGAGAAACGAAAAATTTGATTAAAAACAAAATTCAGTCGAAAGAGTAACAAGACCCAAAACGAATGCAACTGCATCTAGTCAGATGGGGGTCACCGATGGAAAGATAGCATCAATAGACAGATAATACCGAATCTATCATTACATTAGCCCTTCTTAGTCAACAAAGCGGTGTTCACAGCTGCACGCGGGCATTGTTTGAATCGGTTCACAATGAGTTTGCCACGCCAAGTGCAGGCAGAAATTAGGAGGAAGGATGTGTGTAAGCGACTGAGCGACCTGCTTATACGATAGACCTATGAGCCACTAAAACCAAGCGAGGAAAGAAAAGACCTCAAACTCTTCCCCTATCTTACAACAGCGCAAACTTGACCAACAAACAAAACAACCCAAAATAACCAAACAATAGAAAAAAAGAGTAATGAAACCTGCTTTAATAAGTAACACTATTAACCTACGCCCCTCAAAAATGTAAACTTGTAACAACTTAAAAGCGAAATTTGCACTTAAACGTTTATTATGTAATGCAGATTAACTTAGAAAATTTAACATTTGCACGAGTCTAAATACATTAAAAGTAAAGTCGGAATTTTGTTTTATTTTATTTTATTTTATTTTATTTTATTTTATTTTTATTACGTCCGTTAAAATTATAGGGAATAAAAAAAACAATCAGTAAATAGTAACTAAAAACGGAAAACCTGTATACTTTTCACCAACATCGTCAATATTATTTGTAATTATTTTATAAGAAATCAATGCAAACAGAAAAAACAGAGCTATGGAAATGTGGAGATAAATTTTCCAAGGTAACGAATGACCGCGAGAGCTAAGAAATGAACAAGTCCTACCGGACATGTGAAACAATAATGCTATTGTATTAAAATTAAAACACTCCATTTTACATTAGCAAAATGCTGCAACCCTACGGACGAGACAAGGATTTTTAGCTCAGATTAGCGTGAGTCTTGAATACAGCTGTTGTCGCCGCTGTTCACGGCTCGGATACGCTAGGCTACGTACGCCCTGTGGGATAAGAATTACGTACACTTTTATAAATAGGACAGGCTTTAATTTAGTCGGGAAAAAAGCACGAAAACGAATGAGTGGGAACACCAATGCATCATAAGCAAAACGTATATCGCATGCTTGTGCTAGAAAATGCAAGGAATTTTAGCCCGGAATAGCTTGAACACTGATCGTAGTGTCAAACGGTGCTGTACTCCTCGCGAACACGCTAAGCCTAGCCTGGACGAATTGTGTGATAACAAGTACGTCCGTTTTTGTTTTGTTAATACGACAGATTTTAATTAGATGAAAAAACTCTGAAAGTAATGTGAAAACGTCAATGCAGCACAAACAAACGTATTTCAAACACCCTGAATTGTCAGATACGTAGAATTTTAGCTTGAATTAGCCTGCGCGTCGAAAGCAGCGACTGACTTCGCTGTACACCGCTATTAGGCTTCGTGCGAGCACTTTGACATCAACCGTGTGCAAATATGTTAGCGGGAGAGAATTTAATTAGGATAAAAACAAAAACAAAACGATGAAACAACAGGGTAACCCTAACAAAGTACAGAAAAACATATCTCACATATATCTTTGGCTGAAGACAGTGTTTTTAGCAAACACAAACACGCGAACAATGCAGCCATGAACGAACGCGCTGAGCAACAACGCCCCAGCGTCCGTGGCCTCGTAGCACCCATCACCCCCACCACGTTTGCACACACTCTGGCGCTACATCTATCACATGGCAACACATCGTAAAAGGGCCGTGAAACGAACATACACCCACCATGACAAAACTTTAAAAGTAAAAATCAGTGTAATTAGACAGAAAAACAAGGCATCGAGGACACGTCATTGAGAAAGCATGCCCGAGAAGCAACGTGGCCGTGAGTGCCTACCCCAGGAATCGCGATGCTCGCATACGCGACCGTCATCAGCTCGTGAATTGTAGAGTGACGTTAAACGAAAACACAGTCCACGTACAGCCTTTATTAAGTAAAAATATAAAATTCAAGCTGTAAAACAAACCAACAAGCGCGCGACTTTGAGAACTTAACGACTTGTGCCGAGTGATATTAAATCATCGCCTGTGACCATAGCCTTAAATCGAATACAGACTTTTTTTGCACTATAAAGAATACGAAGCATATCACTCTCGTATCCTAATACCATAAGTGAACAGAAAAGTTGTATCCTGTATGAGAGAGAGAGAGAGAGAGAGAGAGCGAAAACAATTTTTAGAATACAATTTTAAACACCATTTTGCAAACTTGTATTGGTTATGTAGGAGTAGGGAGAAAGAGAGAGAGGGTGGGTGACTGAATATCGCGAGGTTGGGGAGTCAAACAACACGTTTATCAACCTCTGTGAGCCAAAGTTGTGCAAATTTGTGTAGAGAGAGAGCGTTAAGTATGCCTCAGAAACATTGAGAAACGTGAAATCTGTATTTTATTTAACATTTCAACCAGGTTCAACCCTGAGAAGAAAAATCAGACCTTCATGCGAGCAAAGGCAATCAGTGAGAGAGGCAAAAATGAAAATAAAACAAATTTCAAACAGCCCAGCTTTAAAATAAGCTAAAAAGTTGAGAATAGCTAAAAGTAGGGAATATGACCCTTTCATCAGTTTGTGTGACCTAGTTGTATTTATAAGCAATTATATGAGAGTTCAGACAGCATTAGTCCCTACTCAGATGCACACTTGTCAATTGAAACAATGTAGCCATTAGTTGAAAATTAAAAAACAAAACAATACACCTTGAAACAGCAGTCGTTTTGTTTAGAAAAACTGTAAAAGAGCATGGAAAAAATTTGGTTACCCGAGAAACAATAGTGAATTAGTAATCAGGTGATCAAAATCGAGGTGTGCCAGTATACAAACCCTTACCCATTTTGGTGGGTATTTAAGCGAGTCAACAGGTGTTCACTTGTAAGACAGAATCACCTAAGTGGATTTTGCTGAGAGCCTCAGGACCCCTCTTATCGTACATCAGAGGATGAAGAAATTAATTT
The DNA here is from genome assembly GCA_023313115.1 of Rhysida immarginata. NCBI lineage: Eukaryota > Metazoa > Arthropoda > Chilopoda > Scolopendromorpha > Scolopendridae > Rhysida > Rhysida immarginata. The sequence goes on from JAHWFO010083866.1 coordinate 53,453, forward strand.
TATTTCAGCCTTAGGCCACCTGAACATGGCGGCCATCACGTGATTACCTTACCATCAGCACAACAAGCTGTGTCGCCCTCTGGTGTCAAAACCCACCAAAAAAAAAAAGACCACACCCGAAAAAAGACCAACGCCCAATTAAAGGCCAACGCCCAAAACAAGGGATGGGGGTTGTGTGGTCACGTGAGTCGCATTCTGCACGCGGATTGGTTGAACGCCTGTGACGTCAGGAAGGTGGGGAGGAGGGGGATGGGGGGTCACGTGACACGAAGTCGAGGGGTGGAGGGGGTGCGTGGTCACGTGAGTCGCATTCTGCACGCTGATTGGTTGAACGCCTGTGACGTCAGGAAGGGGTGGGGGGGGGGGTCACGTGACGCGAATACTGCACGCTGATTGGTTGAAATCGGGGCGCCTTAGCCACGCCCACCTCATTAATATGCGTACCAAATGGGTACTTAGCTACTATAATGCGTAACTGAAAGATGATCGAAACGAAATTGAAATTAACCGAAACTAAATTGAAATTGAAACCATGATCGAAAAATGGTTTTTAAAATATAATAAAATACTTCAAATACAAAGTTAATGAAAGGATAAACTTATCACTCTGTGATGGGTGTGTGAAAGAATTATTAATCAGCTACCCTCATGTCTAGCCATGTGTTTTGCAGCATATATTCACTCACTTTCGGCCATAGCGGGTTCTGGCAACACTTCCTAGACAGAAGGCCTGATAACGGAAGCGTCATACATTGTTACATCATCATTAGTCGACCAAATTTAGAGCTTATTATTGGTAGAAGTACGATTAACAAATAATTAGTCGATAGGTAATAATTATCTTCGTATAAAACAGAAGATAAACATCAATAAATCATACGACAGGTAACCCCGTAGGGCCTAGATCAGATGTGTCTGGCACGTCAAAGAATAGCGCTAAGGTGAAGTTCGGCCATAGCCTACAATGGGTGCGTTCGGAGAACAGCCACTGGTGAATTCTCGGTGATTCGACCAATCCAATATGGAGAATGTGAGTTCGCTGATCGCTTCTTTTGGAATATTATTTTCTCAAAGTCATATAAATTGTCAGTTAAATGAGCAAATGTGGGACACCCACAGTGAGGAAGAGGGAGAAGAAAATACTCTGCTATGTTTTGGAGTTCAAAGAAAATTCTTTCATTGAAAATTCGTTTCAAATTAATAATGAGAAATAAAATAAAATGAAACTAAAAAGGTGGAATAATGAAATACTAATCGTGCGAAATTAACATGGAAAAATATTAATTTAGCAAAATGAAGATAAATTATGAGCGTATCTTGTTCATAAAAAAGCCTATATTAATTTCTTTTATCTAAATAAAGTATATAATTTAATAATTTACTTTGTCAGACTTTTTTTAAACCTATTTAAACAATTTGTTTTGCAGTATGCTATCGCTGTCATTTGCAACTCAATCTGGTTTTAGTTTTACTCTAAATTTGATTGGCCGTCGGCATCACTGACCTCTATAACACTGTTATAGAGGTCAGTGGTCGGCATCGTTCGTCATTTTCACTTTTTCCACTGTTTTTTGGCGAGAGAGAAAAGTGGAAAGAAATCGAGGAAAAAGTGAATTCTCGGTTGAATCCCAAACGCCGTGAATTCACTGGTGGTGGTTTTTCGAACGACAAAGTGGAAATAGTGGAAAAAGTGGCTGTTCTCCGAACGCAGCCAATGATAAGAGAGGCTATCATTGTAGGCTATGGTTCGGCAGGCACGACCAATGACGTATATTAAAGATAGACTCCGAATCCTATTGTTAACAGCGGCAAAAAGTGAAGCAAATTGAGCCATGATAGTTCTGGGCAGGAGTGAGCCGTGGAGTAATTAGCTGTCTGGCTGCTTTGTTTTTGAAGATTTTGGACCCGAGGAATTATTAATTCAAAACCATTATTCAAAGTTGTTCTACGTACAACTGTACAAACAGACAAGAAAAAGGACCAGGAATCATTTTCCACAAAAATAAATCAAAAATACGTAACTAAAATAAAAATAAGTTACTGAAAGACAATCGAAACGAAATTGAAATTGAAACCATGATCGAAAAATTGTTTATAAAATATAATAAAATACTTCAAATACAAAGTAAACGAAAAGATAAACTTATCACTCCGTGATCGGCGTGTGAAAGAATTATTAATCAGCTACTCTCGTGTTTAGCCGTGTGTTTTGCATCATCTTCACTCACTTTCAGCCATGACAGTTCTGGGCATGGAGCTTCCCAATTTGCTTCAAGTTACAACAATAGGATTCGGAGTCTATCTTTAATATACGTCATTGGGCACGACCTAAAGCGCGTTTTAAAGTGATGGCAGTGCCATCTATTGACAAAGCTCAGAAATAAAGTGTTGTTATTATGGTGACATTAAAGTTGAACGTCAAGTTATTAGCTTTGGTCACTTCCCAAAATAGTGGGCAAACTTATCCAAAAAAGGGAGAAAGAGTATGCTAATTATCTCAAATTAATCTAATCGCTATTTGCCTTTATATTATAAGCTGTGCTGTTGAAAACTATGTTGAATGAAAATATTTTTTTAATTTTGAAAATTGGCATTTCAAAAATCAGATAAAAGTCATCATATAATTTTACGTTCCGGTACATGATTTTACTTTTCAAATGTAAAAACCATGTTATCAATGAATGGATATTACATTTTAATGAATAAAAAATGTCTTTGCTATCCAAAGATTATTTTACAAATAAAAATATTACAATAATTAAAATTCTTCTACCCATCCTGAGTTTAACAATAATACTGTCGTAACAATCGAAACAATTCCTTTTTGATTAGCCTTGGACCTCGTGACATTGATCAGCCAACAGGATCGGATGGAGCTACACTGTAACCACCGAGAGAGAAGGCCTCCGCAATGAAACGTAATACATTGTTACATCATCATAGCTAGGGCAAATTTATGGCCTATTTATGATAGAAATACGTGTAAGAAAGCCCTATTTATGATGATGTAACAATGTATCATGGGCGCGTTCGACATGTGCACACTAGTGACCTCCCTCAGAGCGAGCGGTGAAAAAAGTGTAGTGCATTTTGTGTTTGTCATGAAAAACGGGAAAGGGCACGAAAGTGGGATGTTCACCTCACCCGTGCTATCATGAATAGTAAGCCTACTGCTCAAAATAAAACCCATCATAACATCTGCATTCATCTAATACGCCGAAATCGATCATTACACAGTAGATTTCAATGTCAGTTTAAACGATAAACAGATTTCAATTATTTTATTATGCCAGTTGGCTTTTAACGGTACATGTACTGTAACTAAAACTCCGAACTATCTCTCGCTACATTTCAAGCTCTAGGGCAGCGCCATCTTGCAACGCACTAAACGACTCTGCTCCTAACCTAGGGTCATTTGGTGCGCGCACGAAACGCCCGGTAGTGCGCGCACTCGCGATGACGAACACGCGCCGGTTCCATGGCAAATACGTTAGTGCGTTTAGTGCGCGATGTCGAACGCGCCCAATGTTTCATTGCGGAGGCCTTCTCTCTCGATGGTTATGGCTACACAGACACAAACGAACAGACTTTTGGTTTTATATACATAGATTAATCGCCCATCCCTAATTGTATGAATATCAAAGCTTGTGTTTGATTTGGTATTAAAAATGTGATGTTTCTAATACAAAAGATTTGAACAGACCATTTGTTTTATGCATAATGAACATGACGTCATAGCAGTTTCCTGTTTGATGACCTTTTTCTATGGGCGCGTTCGACATGTGCACACTAAATGCACCTAGTGACCTCCCTCAGAGCGAGCGGTGAAAAAAGTGTAGTGCATTTTGTGTGTGTCATAAAAAACGGTAAAAATCACGAAAGTGGGATGTTCACCTCACCCGTGCTATCATGAATTGTAAGCCTACTGCTCAAAATAAAACCCATCATAACATCTGCATTCATATAATACGCCGAAATCGATCATTACACAGTAGATTTCAATGTCAGTTTAAACGATATACAGATTTCAATTATTTTATTATGCCTGTTGGCTCTTTAACGGTACATGTACTGTAACTAAAACTCCGAACTATCTATCGCTACATTTCAAGCTCTAGGGCAGCGCCATCTTGCAACGTACTAAACGACTCTGCTCCTAACCTAGGGTCATACTAATTTAGTGCGCGCACGAAACGCTCGGTAGTGCGCGCACTTGCGATGACGAACACGCGCGGGTTCCATGACGAATACGTTAGTGCGTTTAGTGGACGCACAAAGGCGTTTAGTGCGCGATGTCGAACGCGCCCTATGATTTGCGTACTTTAATTTTTTAAATAAAGATATACAAGGTGCGTCTAAAAAGTTCGGTGAATGGGCCTTTTCCGAATTCGACTCAAGCGATCCTGGTGGCGATCCTGAAGCAATATGGGTTGGTAAACGCATACGTTTGAGCAGAGCGGTGAACACGTTAAAATGGTGGTTAGCTGTTGTGTATTTGGTTGTACTAATCGAAAAGTACAGGGATCACAGTTTTTTATAATCAACTGTTATTATTAATATTTTAAAAGCATTTATGTTAAGTGTAATTATTTACAATTCATGTCATGATTATTTTTATATATTTTCTTTTTCTTAAATCAAATTTATTCATGTATTTTAAATATATATTTAATTATTCCTAATACACCTTATTTAAAGCTCTGTATTATTTAAAATATATAAAGTGAAGAGGATAGATCGTTTCTTGGAAAGTTGAAATGCTTTAAAAAACAAATTTATTTCATCCACATGGAAATAATTCTTTAATAAATTTAGCAATTACAACAAAATTATTTTATTTTTCTTAAGCGTTTTTTAAAAATATCTGTGCATTCATTGGAATTACCTAAAACAATGGAATAAGTCCCTTTTAGGTTTTGTTTGTATGATACATAGCCAGTACCAACTGTGTAGAGTTTCCCAAGGCGATACACTCTTTTGCTTAAAATTTCTGGAATTAGTGCAAACAAATAGAAATGAAATAGTGCAGGTAAAATCTCATTTTCCCACAGTTAGGTGAAAAATATATAGTTTCATACATTACAGATTGGTGATAGGGGCCGTTGTTTGTCCAAATCACGAAGTCGCAGCATTCAAGTCCTGAAATTGCTAACTGGCCCTGCACTTGATAAAAATAGTTGTGATTGCGCTTTAATTCCAAATTTCCACCATATAATTGGCAGTAAAAATTTTCATCGGCCACTCTTTGCTCTCCACCATATAATTCCTCTTTGCTTAGAAAAAGGACATTTGATCTCTATTAATCGGCGACTCCCGTCTTCAAATGTCGCAATGGCATCAGGTGAAGCTCCTAGAAATGGATGTTTCTTCAATATCCAAAATCCAGTTGCTTCTATTGTACAGACTCGATCGTATAATGCCAGTAAATGATAGTATGCTGTTAGAGGAATTTTAATGTCTGCCATTTTTTTCATTTTGTCTGCCATATTCCATTCCAGGAATTTTAATGTTTTCATTTTCATACAATAAATGTTTTAGAAGACCTTCAGGTTTTCTACATTTAATAATTCTACCAAAATTTGATGCCGTTAACCGTTGTCTGTGTAATGACTTCCAAAGTTCACTTTTATGTTGTTCTTTAGTTCTCTGGAGAATGTCGTCCAAGTCCAAACCTTCCATTGATCTTACAAAGTCACTGGCGAATAGTTCACAACGGCGACGTACATTTGGATTCCATAAATCTTCATCATCTTGAATGGCAAGATTCTCTGTCACTAAATCTCCTTCACTATCTATTGCTAAATGGTCACACTTTGCATTTTCTACTGTATTATATCTAAGACACATACAGTTGGTTTAGCATCAGATAATGACACGACTAACTTATAAGATCTGCTTTTTTTTCTGGGATCAAATTCATGCCTTGCCATTTGCTTCCTTTTCGGATTAGTCTGTGCAAAGGTAATATCCTTAAAAGGAACTGGCTTATATATATTTTTTCCAGGATTCTTCCAGTAACAGAGAGTATCTGTCGGTCCATCTCCAACTGGGATCTCAGAAAAACGTTGGTGTAGCAAGTCAGCAACTGCGTACAGTAGAGCTGCAAACATGACTACATGCCTCGCTATAACTGAAAGAAATTATAAAATCTTTGAATTAGATATCTTATATCCATATCTCTAAGTAAAATCGGTTTAAACTCTGACAAAAATTTAAAAGTCATATTATAGATAGAACCAAATCACAGCTTGAAACACACTGAAGACTCCTAGCTTTTTTTTGTGTGTATACAAAAATAATAAACAATAATATCTAGCATATTAAAAGCTCGATAACTGAAAAAATTATATTTTTATAAGAGCAAACATTCATGGGAAATATTACAAATTTTTGAGGTTTCATCTTAGTACATGCAACTAATCAACAATTTCTTATAATTTATATTAATAATTTCTTATGATTTCTTAAATGTTTATATTTTATATTTTAAAATTATTTTACTAAGATTTGTTTTTATAATTTATCCTCGAAAATATAAATATATGAAATTTAAAAATACATTATTTACTCTAAAAAATTTCAGATTGTTAATATGAAATGTTTTATGAAATATTAAATAAGAAAAGACAGCTTTATTTATTTTTTATTGACGATCTTTTCATATCAAGACCATTAGTTTTTCATCTATTTTTTATACTTAAAATAAAAATTATATATAAAGTTTGAAATATATCTACATACCCGGCAGGACAATCGCATAAGGCCTGCAAAATTTTCTACTGTTGTTTTCCAAGGCAATGAAGATAGAATAAGCACGGGTTTTCATGGATGGATAGCAAAAACATTTTAAAACGCATATATTTTCTCGATTATTTATCAAGATTCGGCGAACATAGCCTTCTCTATGAAATCGCAATCCTTTTTTTGTTTTGCTGACGGTAACCAGCTCTACAATCCCCATCTACATGTGGTTGATGTATTAGCGAGACCTGAAATTTGAGCAATTTTTGTGTTATACGCATCTCTCTCTGTGCAAGTATGTGTTGCATCCGACAACTCCAGGGGGCAACAGAACCCAATGACGTCATCAAGAGAGTTAGTTTCGGTTTTTTACATCTTGAGCACTTATTAGGTCAGAGACGATCTATTAACCAATTGCAAGCGGCCGTTGAGTCACATGTTTGAGTACTTGCAAGCAGAGACGATCTTCACCACATTTCATTTTACCAGCGACTGTTAAAGAATTTCTCCGGGTGTCTCTGAATTTATACTTCATTCATTCTCACAGTTCATTCATTTTATCTTCTCACAAACGTTTTTAGGCAAGTTCTTGACACTTGTAGACAATAATTACTTGTTTTAAAACGCGCTTGTTAAATTTTGTATTGAAATTTTCCTAAACTGATGGCATTCTGTTGCAATGTGTGAATTATCAGATTTCAGAAATTTACATAAATTGTGTAATGAAAAAGTAAATTAAAAAAAATATATAAATAAAAATAAATAAATAATGTGTACAGCGGGGGAAGGGGAGACGATATATTAGCGTCCCTGGGAGGGGGGTCACGTTTACTTGGAATGACGTCATTTAATTCTTGTCTGTGTGATGACATCCATTAAGTGTACCTAGAATTGCATCCGATAACTCCAGATGGCGCCACCGCATTAAATATAACAAGTTTGCTATGGGAAAACAATGAAATATCATGTCTCGCTAATAGATCGTCTCTGGGAGAAACCAATGGAGAGACGGCACATTGCAAGGAGTGTAAGAAATTGACGCAGTCTGCTACGGGCAGTCAAATGGCGTGAGTGCGAAACTCACGTTCAAAAGGAAGGGCAAACCAAGAGCACCGAATTCTACGAAGCTGTTTTGAAGCGCTTACTGCTTCGCATCCAACGTGTTCGCCCACAGATGTACAGGAGTGGAAAGTGTAGTTTGTTGCATGACAACGCACGCACGCATACCACTGTCCATGTACGCAACTTCTGGGTCCAACGTCGTGTAACTATTATTGCACATCCACTGTACTCGCCTGATCTGGCGCCTGTAGACTTCTTTTTGTTCCCTCGCCTCAAGGGGTTACTGAAGGGCACATGTTTTGCAGACATACCAAACATCCAACGACATGTGACATCTGTGGTTCGATCGATGTCAAAAGAGACTTTCGCTGACTCATTCATTAGCTTTACCAACAATATCAAAAGAGCATTATGTCCAACGGATGTTAATTTGAGGGAGAATAAAGGTATTTTCCTTGTTTTCTTTTATTTGTTTTATGCTTCCGTTCATCGAACTTTTTAGATGCAGTTTGTATGTTCTATAAACCGTACTGCAAAATTTCTTTTAGAGACTCCAACATAAAATGCTTCACAGAATTATGTACATCGATGCTAGGTGAAGGAGGAGGTTTTGGATTAGGTGATTTACGTATAGGATTAATATAATAATATTAAACTTTCTCCATTAATATGTATTGTAACGCCTCAATTTATTTTATTAATAATACAAAAGACCTTCTCTTCAATCGTTAGTAAAAGTTAGTAAAAAAACGGGGTGAGAGGAAATTACATTTAGCAAGAAGTGATAGATTCTATTCTTTGAAAAGAAAATGTAGGAAATAATCACAGAAGGAAATAGAAATGGAAACAATCTTCATGGACTTTCAGAAGAGTGTATCAACTCCAAATATTACCACATCCGATGTTTATTACCTCCGTCAATTAAATTTTATATCCTTCAATGCATTATCAAACTCGACATCTGTGTTGCAAGTATGACGAGAGTGCTGGTTGGAAGAGCTCAGATGACGTTTGTTCAATTACACCATTTCTTTACAAATTTACTACATTCTCAAGTGCGCAATTTGATAATTTTTGTAAATCTTGCGCTGGACAGAATAAAAAACACACAGTATTATAGTTCCTGCATTATGTGGTGCATGATAGAAACTGTTTAATAGTGTAAAAGTTGTATTCTCTATGCGCGGCTATAAAAAACATGCTGAGACATCAGATGAATGGAAAGATATTCTGAGAAATAGTAGTATCAAGCTGTGAACCTGGCAGATGAAAAGTCGAAATATATGGTCAAACTACATGATGCGTATGTTTACTTAAGTGATTGCAATATGAACTGAGCCATTTTTACCGCCCAAGGCGTTCTAAGGACTTCAGAAAATGGTACCGTGAATGCAAAGAAATATTTTCAAAAGGTTTCATGATCATGACGGGATACAGCTACAATGGCAAGTTAACTTTATACAGATTTGAGTCAAAGGCCAAAGTCAACGCCATGCACTACCAGACTAACGTTCTAATACCCGTCAAGTCGCTGGAGGCATCGCATTGTTGTGGTTTTAGCCTACTTAAACGGGCCCTCAGAAAGAGACGACCATGAACAGTGGAGGATCTTTGGAAAGCGTGTCAACAAACGCAGAAATAATTTATGTATGATTTAGAAATGAGTCCTAAATGTGTTTATAATAATTTTTAACAATTGTTTAAAGATGCTGTACGTAAAACAATTCATTTCAAATACATTTTTCAAAAGTTTTGTCGCCTGTGTCCATTAATTATAAACTCACAGTGCGCCATTGTGAATTCTGTAGGTGAAACTTGCCAATTTGCTCGAGGTAATTATTAAATCACTAGGATCCCCCAATGATCGAAATTCGATCACATTTCTGAGAAAAAAAAAATATATGTGTAATTGTCGTAGCCTCAATCTTGCTTGTTAATAAACTTTGAAGAATGAAAAATAGATAACACAATAAATATCCAAAATGCTTTGCATCACATTTCTGACACTCCCGATTCATTTCACCGCAATGATAAATTAATAATAATTAATGTTATAAACTGGAGATAAGCCTACCAGTTGGTAGAGGCGTCGGCCATGACAGCCGAGGTTCCTGGTTCGAACCCAGTCGCAGAATTTTTCCTTCCATTTTTCGATACAAAAATCTTTACCTGATGTTTGGTAGGCTTATCTCCAGTTTATAACATTAATTATTATTAATTTATCTGTGAGCTCCACAAACTTTCTGATGGTTGGATAGGAGAGATTCTCGATCTGTGAGCCAGGTGCCCGCCTCCCATTGGGCTTTCAACCTTGACAACTTGGTTGTCTTTAAGACACCTTGAGACAGCATGGCTGTCCGGGTGTCTGTGATAGCCCAACCGGTAGAGGCGTCGGTCATGACAGCCGAGGTTCCTGGTTCGAACCCAGTCGCAGAATTTTACCTTCCATTTTTCGATAAAAAAATATTTACCGCGATGATAACTTTGAAATTTTCTCGGAATAATATTTAAAGCAATCTAAAAATATATGTTAATATATCTATCGAATTATTATCTAAATACGAGGGTTGGGGCAAAAGTCATAGCAACTATTTTTTTTCTTGAAGATATACCAGTCCGGTTGGAAAATGTGACATATACAGACGAAAGGACAAGGTGTTAACTACATGTGTGAACAATGAATAGCACTGAAATATCGTAAACACACTAATTTATTACGGTAGTATACAGGGCAATATGGCCTTCACGGAGCAAAAGAATGACAACACAGTACACAAAGTTGACATGACAAACCATCGTCTGTCTTCATCCATGAGCTGCCCGATGACGGCACGTGCCACGTCGGTCCGCACACTGACCGGTCGTCCCGAACGTTGCCCATCACTGGTTGACACACGTCCTTGCTGAAACTTTCCTACCCACCGTGCTATTGTACGGTATGGTAGGGCATTATTCCCAAGGGCTTCCACTAATTCACTGTGACATTCCATCGCATTTCTCCCTCGGAGAACGGCTATTTTGATGTAAGCGCGCTGCTCAACATGGGTTACTTCCATCTCGCACGACACTCACCAACTGACTGATTTCACAGCCCTCGCTGCGCTACTATGCCTACAGAACTTCCACACGACACATATACGTTTGTGATCCGTTCACATATCTACAAGAAAAAAACTAGTTGCCATGACTTATGCCCCAACCCTCGTATAATATTTATATTTAAGCTTAATTGTCCCTCCCTATCCTTGTGTCTCTCCCCCCGTCCCACTGTGCAAAATTAAGGTCTGTTTCGGACCAAAAGTCGATAACTTTTTTGTTACTAAAGAAAGAGTGTTAACAAAATTTTTAAAAAATAAATATAAATCAAAAACTTCAAAATTGGTATTTATTTAAAAAAATATTACTTTCAAAGTATGAAAAAACCTTAAAATAGCTTAGAAAACGACGAAAAATACATAAAATGCTTTCAAATGAACATCAACAATACAACAATTAAAATTATTTGTCATCAACGATGATTTGATATTTATTATTAAAAAAAACAATAAAAAAGACAATGGTACATGCGTTGACAAATATGGTGCACACCTGTTCCTTAATGCTACCTTTTTTGAAACGCTTTTTACCCGTGTTAACGTGAACCAATACGCAAACAAAATATATTGTGCACATCTAGAGTACTGAAACTTTCCAACCATATAAGTTTATGCGTATTCGTCCACGTTAACACAGGTAAAAGTGCATAACAAAAAATGTGTTGCCGTATTTATATATAGATTACTATTGGACTTATTTGTGACTGATAATCTAAAATTTAAATGGTTAAGTAGTGACAATTACAACGGGAAGGCGTGCATCATTAACTGAGTTTGAAAAGGGAGAAATTGATGCGTTGCATAAACAGGGATTATCTAGGAGGGAGATTGCATGTCAAATAAAACGTTCTCAAACAGTTTTGCATACTACAGTGTTCCAGGAACAAATATGGGACCAAAAAGCGCTCAGGATTCCAAAAAGAAACTGATACCACGTCAAAAACGGCAGATTATTAAGGAAATTGCAGAGAATAAAACATCCTACAGGAAACTGGCAAAGAATCCAACAACTGAAGTATCGAAATCAACCATTGGAAATGTAAATTCTACCAAGCTCTTGAATACAAGAAGCGAAAGAGTACACCATGATTAACTGATGCTCACAAGAAGAAGAGAAACTGGGCAGAGAAACGGATGACCTAGGTGTCCGAAAGGAGACAATCAGTGACGAGAAGAAATTCAACCTAGACGGCCCAGACGGGTGGCAATACTATTGGTCTGATCTTCGGAGGGAAGAGGAAATGTTTTAAAAAAGAGTGAGGAGGGGGCAGTGTAATGATCTCGGCCGACTTCAGTTTGAGTGGGAAGACACCAGTGACGTTTGTTAGCGGCAGAATGAATGCTGTTGGTTACCAAAAACTGTTGTCCGAGTCATTTCTTCCTTATGAAGACAATGCTCCTAAATACTCTGCCAAAACAACTAAAACGTGGTTTTGCGATAATGGAGTTGATGTCTTACCATGGCCAGCCCTCTCCCCTGACCTAAATTCCATCAAAAATGTGTGTGTGTGCTGGCCATGTGTGTGTGTGCTGGCCGTATGTGTGTGCTAGCCATGTGTGAGGCGTGCTGGCTAGAAAGGTTTATGAGCACGGTGAATCATATGCCACAATTCAAGAATTGAAAGATGCAATTATTCAGGATTGGGAAGAAATTTGGGACCAATATTTGAGGAAACTAATTTTATCACTGCCCAATCGCATTTATCAAGTTATCTTCTATTATCTATATAGCTATCTATATACAGGGTGTTTCAAAATTATGTACAATAAATTTAGTGACATATTCTTCAGGTCAAAAGAAGACAAAAATGTTCTATAGCACTTTGTCTGGAAACGATTTATTTACGCGATACAGCCAACTAAACCCGTGGCTCCAAATTACATGAATTGTTCAAAGTGCCCGTCACCAGCTCGCACGCACGCTTCGGCTCGTTGCATGAGCGACCGTCTGATGTCATGGAAGAGTTCGTCGCCAGCATTATGAACGGTTTGGCATGCATTTTCAATTCGTTGTCGCAGATCCATAATGTTAGGAACTTCTGTGCTGTAGACGATCGTTTTCACATGACCCCACAGAAAAAAGTCCAAGGGATTAAGGTCGGGTGATCTTGCCAGGCTACCGGTCCACCTCGACCTATCCACCGATTCGTGTATGCAGCATTAAGGTGTGCTCGCACAACATGGCTGAAATGTGCTGGAGCGCCATCATGCATGAACCACATGTTAGATTTTATCAAAAGAGGAACATCTTCAAGTAATTCTGGCAATGCATTCTGCAGAAACAAAAGATACGTTCGCCCAGTCAATCGTGGCGCAACACATAAGGGCCAATTAAGTTATTTCCGACAATTCCACACCAAATGTTCACGGAGAAACGCTATTGATGCGCTCGAGCTTTGGTAACATGCGGGTTAGCATCTGCCCAATGGTGCTGGTTGTGAGAATTTACGATTCCTGTCCGGGTGAACAAACCACTCAACCTAGTGTTGGGTCGAAACGCTGGAAATGCTAAAATATCGTCCGCTAACTACCGTGCTTCCCTACTGTATGATATTGGATTACTCGCAAACAAATCGTTTCCAATCAAAGTGCTATAGAACATTTTCGTCTTCTTTTGACCTGAAGAATGTCACTAAATTTATTGTACATAATTTTGAAACACCCTGTATATAACTAGCAGAGGACCCGGCGTTGCCCGGGATAATTACGCTTGTAGGTAAACACACATATATATAGAAGAAGGATTTTTGTGGGTGGGTTTGTTTGTTTGTTTGTTTGTTTCTTATACAAATCTACAGTTTTATTCCGATCTTGATGAAATTTTGCATAGTTGACCTTCAAAGCATGAGGAAGGCCCCTGTCTACCTAAGATTTCGAAAAAATAATAATTATTGATAAAAAAATCGATATTCATGGCTTTAGCAAGGTATATCAATGGGAAATATCTCATGACCAACAATGCAAGGCAAAGTTTGTGCAACAATACTTATCAAGAATGGTATCAACACGTAATTCACTAACAGTCTGCACGGACCAACAAAGCAAGGAAAAATTTGTGCAATATAGATAAGTTTCAATTTGTAACAATGCATAGAATTCCTGTCATTCAGGCTTTTCTTAGAAAAGAGAGTTCTTACTACTTAACAATTTCTTGAAAATCTTTAAAAATCATCAGTAACTGGAGATAAAGGAGAGTTAGCAGACTATTAAGAAAAAGTGAAAAGACGACAGAGGAAGCACTCTTTTAGCTCCGTGCTGTATTGCGCAAATGGTAAGCAAGTAAATAGAAGAATCGGCGACCGCTAGACTACACAAAGTGAAGAATGGCCAAGTTTTGCTTCAAGACATCGAGAGAAGAGTGGGAACTGCAACAACATCAAGTGTACATCTAAAGTAAGATTACGTGAGTAAGAAATTATTTAGACTAGCAGTGGCATCCTTTGAGAGGTCTATCCATTGTGAACCTTTAAAAAAATTTTTTTCGAATTTTCATTAAGAATTTTTACTGTGTTAATTCTAAGCGTTTTCATGTGTTTATTTTTAAGATAATGCAAAATTTAATCAAAAAAAAGTCCGAGCCACGCCGGGGTTATCACCTAGCTTATTTGACAGCACATCAGATCCAAACATTTCATAAAAATACATTTTGACTATATTCTGTGGGAATGTGTATATTTTGGAAACTGAGATGCTGATAAGGCGATGATTGAACGTTCGTTTCAAAGAATTATTAATAATGAACATAAAATGATGATGCTGTGAGAGAACATCAATAAGGCAGCGTCTATTGAGGAGGCAAAGTAGGCACGCGTGTCTCCCTTGAGATCCCTATCAAAGGTCCAGACGACTGGCAAAAATTTGTGTGTCTGGAAAGGAAAGAGAAAGAACGAGTATTGGTCAGAGAAACTCTGCAACTAAAACAGAAAAAGCTATACGGGCATTTGAAATATCTGGACAACGGGAGTTTCGAATCCAGCAAGAGGGTATAATAACTTCTACGTCAAGGGCAAAAAAAACTCGAGTCTAAAGTATCTGATGATGCTCCGCAGTGGTGAGGCAAGTCAAGAAGTAAAGATAAAGTCCCGGTATATCAACTAAAATTCCTGTTTTTCGTATTTTTCGTAGAATGGATAGTCTTTTCGCTTTGTGTTGTATTTATTGAGTTTTTATTTAACCAATTGGGAGTTATAATTTAATTTTTTGAGATTGTTCTGTTTACCTACAAGTTTAATTATCCCGGGCAACGCCGGGTACTTCTGCTAGTCTGTTTGTGGGTTTGTTTTTTTATACAAATCTACAGTTTTATTCTGATCTTGATAAAATTTCGCATACATGACCTTCAAAGCATGAGGAAGGTCACTGTCTACCTCAGATTTCGAGAAAATAATAATTATTGATAAAAAATCGATATTCAGGGTTATGGCAGGCCATATTAATGAAAATATCTCATGACCAACAATGCAAGACAAAGTTTTTGCAACAATAAGTATCAACAATGGTATCAACACGCAATTCACAAACACTCAGCACGGAACAAATATATATCTCATGACCGACAATGCAAATAAAAGTTTGTGCAACATTAAGTATCAACAATGGTGTCAACACGCAAATCACCAACACTAACCAAGGATCAACAATATATGTCTCATGACCAACAATGCAAGGCAAAGTTTGTGCAATATAGAATTCAATGCATAGAATTCCTGTTATTCAGGTTTTTCTTAGAAAAGAGAAATCTTAGTACTTAACAATTTCTTGAAAATCTTTAAAAATTATCAGTAACTGGAGATAATGAGTTAGCAGGCTATTGAGAAAGAGTGAAAGACGATAGAGGAAGCACTCCTTTAGCTCCGTGCTGTATTGAGCAAACGGTAAGCAAGTCAGTAGAAGAATCGGTGACCGCTAGACTACACAAAGTGATGAATGGCCAATTTTTGCTTCAAGACATCGAAAGAAGAAAAGAAATTGCAACAACATCAAGTGTACATCTAAAGTAAGATTGCGTGAGTAAAAAAATATTTAAGACTAGAAGGCATCCTCGGAGAGGTCCATCCATTGTGAGCCTTTATAAAAAAATTTTTCGGTAAATCAAGTCCCAGTATATCATCTAGAATGGACTTTTTCAGTGAAGAGGTAAATTTCTGTCTTTCGTATTTTTCTTAGAATGGGTAGTCCCTTCGCTCTATATTATAGTGATTGAGTTATTATTTAACCAATTTGGAGGTTTAATTTAGCTTTTTGAGGTTGTTCTGTTTACCTATAAGCGTAATTATCCCAGGCAACGCCGGGTCCTCTGCTAGTGAGAAGTATCTCATGGCCAACAATGCAAGGCAAAGTTTGTGCAACAATAGGTATCAACAATGGTATCAACACGCAATTCACAAACACTCTGCACGGACCAACAATATATATCTCATCACCAACAATGCAAAGAAAAGTTTGTGCAACAATAGGAATCAACAATGGTGTCAATACGCAATGCACCAACATTAGGCAGGGATCAACAATATATATCTCAAGACCAACAATGCAAGGCAAAGTTTGTGCAATATATATGAATTTCAATTTGTAACAATGCATAGAATTCCTGTTATTCAGGCTTTTCTTAGAAAAGTGAGTTCTTAGTACTTAACAATTTCTTGAAAATCTTTAAAAATGATCAGTAACTGGAGATAATGGAGAGTTAGCAGACTATTGAGAAAGAGTGGAAAGACGACAGAGGAAGCAGTCCTTTAGCTCCGTGCTGTATTGAGCAAAAGGTAAGCATGTCAATAGAAGAATCGGTGACCGGTAGATTACACAAAGAGATCAATGGCCAAGTTTAGATTCAAGACATTGAGAGAAGAAAGGGAACTGCAACAACATCAAGTGTACATGTGAAGTAAGATTACGTGAGTAAGAAATTATTAAGACTCCTTATTTAGCGGTGGCATCCTTGGAGAGGTCCATCCATTGTGAGCCTTTAAAAAAATTTTTTTCGAATTTTCATTAAGAATTTTTACTGTATTAATTCTAAGCATTTTCATGTTTTTTTTTAAGATATTGCAAAATTTACTCCAAAAAAAAGTCACGCCGGGGTTATCACCTAGCTTATTTGGTAGCAAATCAGATCCAAACATTTTATAAAAATACATTTTGACTATATTCTTTGGGAATGTGTAATTTTGGAAACTGAGATGCTGATAATATGATGATTGAACGTTCGTTTCCAAGAATTATTAATAATAATGTGCATAAAATGATGATGCAGTGAGAGAACATTAATAAGGCAGCGTCTATTGCTGAGGCAAAGGAGTCACGCGTGTCTCCCTTGAGCTCCCTATCAAACATCCAGGCGACTGGCAAAAATTTTTGTGTCTGGAAAGGAAAGAGAAAGAACGAGTATTGGTCATGTAAACTCTGCAATTAAAACAGAAAAATCTATACGGATATTTGAAACATCTGAACAACGGTAGTTTCGAATAGAGCAAGAAGATATAAGAGCTTCTACGTCAAGGGCAAGAAAAACTTGAATGCATAGTCCCTTTGCACGTTAAAGAAGAGTTTAGATAAAGTCCCGGCACATCATCTAGAATTCCTGTTTTTCGTATTTTTCTTAGAATGCATAGTCCCTTTGCTCCGTGTTGTATTGATTGAGTTATTATTTAACCAAATGGGACTTATAATTTATTTTTTTGAGTTTGTTCTGTTTACCTACAAGTGTATTTATCCCGGGCAACGCCGGGTCGTCTGCTACTTGTCAATAAAGGTGGCCGCATCAATTATCAAGCTGATCATTTCCTGACCTGAATCTATAATTAATGGACGCAAAACTTTCATACAAATATTATGAAATAAATGTGGAAAATATTCTCATAGATTGTGAACATTAATTTTATATTGTGAAACTCAAATAATTTCCTTCTATTTATTGGATGGACTATCATTTAGGAAGGAGTCTTTTTTTGGGGGGGGGGGGGGACACACTGTATTTTGCTTTCTTAGTACGTGAACAGGTCCACGCATTCCAATTTATGCCTTCTCTGAATACTCCAAGTAAATTTTTATTCCAAATCATATTAGTCAGATCTTGTCATTGCTGATATGAAGCTCAAAGTCTTCATTAATTTGTATATAACACTGTTGCTACTGTACTCTTAGAGACGAATAAATGAAAACATTACTGAAACAAGAATATTAAACTTTTTAGGAAATGGTCACATTTATTTTTCGTATAAATACCTACATAAATGTTCTCTTTTATTTCATAAAAACATCTCATAATATATTCACAAAGTTTTCGTTTAAGAATATCACTTGTACCTATTGATGCAATTTCAGAAACTGAAATAAACATATTTTAATATTAAAATGAAGTATTTTATAATTAATCAATGGAATGCAAAGACTACTTTACAAATATAAAAAATATATTTATCTATATACATAAGACATACTACGTTTTACATTACAAAATGACCTCTAAAGAAGCAGTGTCTTAATGCGTATTATAAATGAAAATGAAATAATTTCAAATGAATGAAAGAGAATTATGCTTATGAATTATGTCAAATCATTTAATACTCATTGCACATAGAAATATGTTTGAAAAGAACGGAATTAAAACAAAATAAATAAATAAATTTTTAAAAAATGCTATTATTATAGCATCAACAGTAAATGTTCTTTGACACTATGCGGTAACTGCAACGTGAATTAAAAAAAAAAAAAAGGAGAAAAAACAATTCTTAAAATATCCAATGCGAACTGAAACCTTTGCTGGAGTTAATATAATGACAATAAAATATTTTGATTTCATTTGTAAGAATAAGGAATGTCTTCATAATTTGCTTTAATTCACAACGGTAAAAAAGCAATCACCGTTTCTTCGTGAAATATGAGGGTCATCAAAAAAGCATGCTCATACTTCGGAGCAATACATTTCTTTCAATACTGTAATTGCATAAGAGGTTTTCCACTTTAAAGAAAAAAAAAATTATTACTGTCAATTTTTCAATGTGAAAATATAATTAAAACACCTGAAATTTTTTCTGTACTTCTTACTAAGAATGCAATGTAATGCTTTTCAAGCAGGATTCTATTAATCAAGATTTACTTCATTTTATACATTGTTGAAGATGGAATAAACAATTATTCCTTTTTATAATAAATTCAAGAAATAAAAAATGATTTCTTGTTCTTGATCATCATTTTGCTTCTTTTGAAAGCTTTTAATTTGGAATATTGGCTGTCTGTTACCAATTAAATCGTTTATTTTCTGAAATTATGCTTTAATAAAGTAAAATTTTAAAAAAATCAAAGTATATATATTATTTTGGCTTAATTTATCTTTATATAAAACTATAAAAAAGATATATTAGTTAAAGTAAATTCCTGTGGAAATAAAATATGTACCAATTCTCTGCATTTGTGCCACTAAATCTTCCACAATTTTTTACAAAAATAAAATGTACTTAATACATCCAATTATTAAGAAACAATAATGTTTCTACTGGTTATAAATTGTATTATTAAATGTTACCCGATTTTTAAAAAAATCATTTCTCAAATAGGTGATACAGATCAAAAGTAGCCTCTGAAAACGTATTAAAAAGTAGTCTCGCTTTTTTTTTTAAATCCTAGTTTTTGAAACTAAGAATATTTCAATATTCACATTAAAATCATAACGCTGCAACTTCACATCCATATAGGGAAGGGTCTGGCATTCCAAAATTTAATAAACAAGATTTGACCAAAATCACAATTTGATAAATTCAAATAAATTGCTAACAATTTTCAATGGTTCAGATTAAAAGATCAATCCTAAATAAACACTGAAGGAGTAGTCTGAATTGACAACAATCCAAATTTTATATTTCTTGTGTTTAAATCACAGGTGTCCAATCTTTTCTATCTTCTGGGCCACGTCATCCAACAAAAATTTGTCAAGGGCCACAAATAGAATTTAGCATTTATTACCGACCAATACTGGTATTATTAAACGTATTTTGTAATAATATGTTTGTTTATAATACCAGTATTCTTTAATTGGTTACAACATTCACAGTATTTTTGTTAAAATATTATGATGTAAGTTTTTGAGTTAATGTTGGGCTGCAATCATTGCTCTCCTGGGCCGTGGACTAGACACTCCTCATTTAAATGTTGTAATTGATAAATAAATTTTTAAAAACATACAGAATTTCATGAATAATCATTTACCTATAAGAAGATGTATGTATGACGAAAATGAATATTGCTTTATAGTACATATATACATGCATGTTGAATTTGAGTGCATATGGTATTCAAAAATTGATATATGTGCTGGTACAATTTTTTGCAGAAATCCCTCACATGTAAAATTTTCAGCTTTTTTTTTTTGGTACTTGCTAAATATTTTATTTCAATAGAGAATTTAGTGAGCTTTCTCTTATAATGACCCTATATTAAAAGAATCCTGCTATTAGCCACATTTTTAAAAAATATAAAACCGGTTTTCTCTGTGGTTCACCTTTATAAACAATATACTTAAAAATTGAAATATGTATTACATAGAAATTTTAAATTTAACTCCTTCTTACTGCTATTGTTTTCATCAGAAAAATTAATATAGCTTGTGTGAGTTTTAAATAAGGGATTATTTTCAAAGAAAAAAGGCACCATATAAATTGAAAGGGGAAAAAAAAGGAAGAAATAGCTCAAAGTAAATGATAAGCTATAACACCTATCATAAATTTGTTTAATTTTTCTCAAATTCTTATATAATTAACTTGAAACAAAATACAAGAATCAATAGAAATGGCACCTTTTTCTCTGTACCTTTATAAATGCCCTTTAAAAATACTTATTACATATCGTAGGAAAAAAAAACTCGATTGTTTTTGATTTTTAATCCATTCATGGATTTATTACCCTCAAAGAATTTTTTTTTTTTTTATCAACACAAACTTGCAATGGCTTCTGATGAAAATAAAAAAAATGTAAATACTTCTTATTTCAAAATGTTTCAAATCTGTATTAATATACAGAAATTATTTCATTATGTTACTTATATCTGCAATACTTGTTAAGTCTTTATATATAGGGTAATTCCGTTCATGTAATGAACTTTTTCGTATATTTTTTTAAAATTTCTTTGAAGTAGTTGTTTGTTTGCTTTTTAATTCTTTACAAATTTATGGTTAAGATTCTTTCATTGGTTTCTGTTCAATAGGTGTAGTCCGGTTTTCATTTATTTCATTTTTCTGTTCGTCCAAACCATTTTTTATGGATGATTTATTTGTTTCTACCAAATGGTTAGTAGTGGGATTTAAAAGGTCTTTTTTATCACATGTTGAACTGACACCAATACCTTCCTCTATAACATACATATCTAATTCCTCATTCTGACTCTCTTTTCCAGGCATTTCACTGGAATTCTGTAAGATGTCAGGATGTTTGGATCGGATATGAGCATGAACAAGAGTACGTTTTGAAAAGGTTTCCTTTTTTGCACATCCTTCAACACCACAGACATACCGCAATCCATCAGTAGGATGGTGTTCACGTATATGTTGATTACGATGCTTTGCAGATCGATTTCCCCTTCCACAAATATGGCATGCCCATTTTAAGCAGGTATTGTTTCTAAGGTGATTTGCTAAATGAACTTCATAATTAAACACTTGGCCACAACGTTCACACACAAAAGTTGCCTTCAACTGCCCATTTTTGAATACAACCTGTCATAAAAAAAATTATACTTTATTATAAAAATAAAATAAAACAATTTTTTTTTCATTATTTTCATTTTGACACTGAAATTGGTCCAATCTAAACTTTGGCATACGAATAAGCATAGAGATGTAAGGATAGGAAAATTTAAGTTATTCAGTTTACAATTGTTGCTCAATGTTTTTTTTGGGGGGAAAAAAGGGACTACTTGAGATATAAATAATTGCATATAATGGGACAAAGTAATCATAAATATCAGATACTGTTATGTTTCACAAGTTAAAAAAGACCATCCATAGAAAGTGTAGTGTTTGCATACTATAGATGCTAACTTGTCGATCTTTTTGTTAATGTTATCAACTACTGAAACAATATTTTCTGTTGCTATCTATATTGGGGCTGAACAATTCATAGGTTTCATCTGAAAAGTTATCAACAATTTTTTGATGTTGGGTTATTCAAACATTAAATTTACACTAGTTTGAATTTATGGAGAAAGTCTTTATAATTAGAATTATGATCATCCATGCTGATAATGAATTTACAGCAATTCCCATGATTTCTGCTAGTTGGAGCAATTTCATTATCAATAAAAGCTTTTATATATACATGCAATTATTATAAAGTATTTTTTTTTCTGCATGCTCTATATCATTAAGGAAAATCACTATTGGAACTATTAAAAAATGATTAAATATGCTCTATGTCATTATTGATGTTAAATTTATCAATACTGTAGCATGTAAATGCCATAATTTAACAGATCTTTAGAACTCAACAGAGCCAAAAATCAAATAGGTAAAACTTCCAATTTGGTTGTATACTCTTAGGACAATGGGATGTATTTCATTTCTAAACAAATAATTCAGAGGTGAATGTAACAGAATAGATCTACATGGTAGGATTCATGCTGTAAAAAAGGCTACAAATTGTACATCTATGAATAAATGTAGTTGTCTATCCTGTTACATTTACCCCACAGTGTAAAAAGTAATTCTTTGAATTTGTTTGCACTTCCTAAGTGATTCAGAATTTTGCATCAGGAGGAAAAGTGGAAGAAATTCCATTTTGGAATAAATTAAGCATAATATTAAAAGGATATTTACTAAAATATTTATTTTGGAAAAGTGAAAATTGATGGAAAAGCAACCTTTTCACCTTTTAAATGCATTTTTCTAATAATGAAATAATTGTATAAAAAGCTGAATATAATTCAAGATGATTTATTATATTCCTTCCAAATAATATGATTTTGCATCAGAATAAAATTTTAGACTGGAGTTGTCCTCTAATTATCTAGCTTTATTATAATGAAATTGATCAAGAAGGTTGATTAAAGGGATGTGACATATACAGACGAAAGGACAAGGTGTTAACTACATGTGTGAACAATGAATAGCACTGAAATATCGTAGCACTGTACGGTATGGTAGGCCATTATTCCCAAGGGCTTCCACTAATTCACTGTGACATTCCATCGCATTTCTCCCTCTGAGAACGGCTATTTTGATGTAAGCGCACTGCTCAACATAGGTTACTTCCATCTCGCACGACACTCACCAACTGACTGATTTCACAGCCCTCGCTGCGCTACTACCAGCTACCACAGAGCCATCTGTTGTTCTGCATACACACTATGCCTGCAGAACTTCCACACGACACATACGTTTGTGATCCGTTCACATATCTACAAGAAAAAAAAAAGTTGCCATGACTTATGCCCCAACCCTCGTACGTTAATGTGAGGTACGTTGTAGCGGGATTTTACTGTATCTTTAATTGTTTAGAATTCTACATGTAATAAAACTTTAGTTCCACTCTTTCGTATTCCATAAGTAGTTTTATTAAGTAGCTACTTATTGGTTTTACGATTTTTTTTTTCTGCCCATCTGTCCACTTCATACTTCCTACATGTTTTGAGTACATAAATGTTGTATACAGGGCGATTCAGAAAGGTAGGTCAAGAATGAAATACCATTTACAGTTTGTAGCGAGGAACAATAATTTCTCCTATAAACATGGGTCCAGAAATGCATCCTTACAGAGATAATGCAACTTGGACACCATGGACATGTCCTACTTCACTATTTAGTTTAGTTTTGATTGGTCCACTGGGGTCGGAGTTATAGGGTGAGAGAGTTGGAGGGTCCATCTAAGGAATTTAGTTATACCTGGTGAATAAAAAGTCCAGGAATGATCTAGTATCTCGAAAAATATATCTTGTCAATAAAAGAAAAAATACGTGCCAAATATTTTTTTGAATGCTATTTAATAGCGCCAACATTAGCCCCTTGTATCCCTTGTAGGGGGTGGGTTAGAGGCAACTTTGAAATTTCAAATGGGAACCCTCAATTTTTTTTTTTGTAGATTCGAATTCTAAAGGAAAAATTCCATTTATTTTACCCCAAAAAATCACCTTAAAGGGAATAGAAAACTACTACGGTACTTCCACATCTTATTCCTGGGTTATGCTAAAAGTAGTTTATTTTTTTCTTGATTTCCAGAGATTAATTACTTTGGGTGCAGTACTCAGAATAATGGACAGCATTTTTTCTCTTAGATCTAAAGTGTTTTATTAGAGACATTTGAATTACTTTTTTTCCTTGTGATTTACAACACCAACTACCGTAAAGAATCAATGATAAGAAATTTGAAGAATCTGAATCTACAATAAAAAAACAGGGGTTCCCATTAAAATTTCAAAGTTGCCCCCGCCCACCCCTGAACAGGTGGTGAGGGCTAATTTTAGCACTATTAAATACCGTAGCTTTCAAAAAATATTGGATGCTCTTTTGATTTGAAGTGGACTTCTTGAGATATTCGCACTAGTTTGACTTTTTTTTGCACTTACAGCGCCATCTACAAAAGATTTTTAAAAATTTTTGGGGTAAAATTAATTTAATTTTTTCCGTAGAATCAGATCTGCAAAAAAAAAAAAAAAAAAATTGGGGGTTCCCATTTGAAATTTCTAAGTTGCCCCCTACCCTACTCCCTACTAGGGGTGCAGGGGGGCTAACTTTTGAACCATTAAGTAGCTTTCAAAAAATATTTGACATATATTTTTTCTTTTTTTGACAAGATGTGTATTTTTCAAGATATTAGACCGTTCCGGGGCTTTTTATTCACCCACTATAAAGGGAATGAAATTCAATATACAATTCCTCTAGCCAAGATCTGCAATATTATGAAATTTGGGCCAAGTTGTCCCAATGAGATCAGAGTTGTGGGGATAGTTGTCACATGTTGGCAACTGGTATGTCATATGATAATGTCATTTGATAGGAAATGATGTGAAACAAAAGATGATTTTACATTTTCTAAATAACGCATTCGAGAAAACTGATTTTTTGATAAAGAAAACTGGGGGTTTAAAATGTATGACAATTTTAATTTTATTTTCCTCGTTTCCAGTTTGACAATTATAGGATAGGCTATACTAACGCCAACATTAGTTTAGATTTACCTTTAATATCCATAAATTTAGCTAGGGATTAAAAAAACCAAAAACAGTTGCATATTTGGACAGTCCTCATTTAGAAATAATGTTGAAGTAAATTGTAAATAATTTCTTTTAAAAATACAATCAATGAACTTTAGCTGGACATGAATTTTTAATAAACTAAAAATATCATCCAGAAAATATGCTAATAGCTTAAGTTTTCCAGTTTTCTTCTTTTAAATGATTCCATTTTTAATAATTTCATTAACTATTGGATTACAATAAAATCTAAAAAAAAAAAAAAAAAAAAAAAAAATTCTAAGATATGGTGGGAAAAAAACCTTGATTATTTACTGTATTAATTACATCAAAGAAATACAAATGGTATGTACATAAGAAGATCAAAAATTCAAGATTAAAACCTATGAGCTAAAGGTAATTACTACAATTACAAGTTAACTGGCTCCCAGCACTGTTTAAAAAGAACTCACAATTTATTCAAATTGTGTAATAAACTAAGGTTATGTTCAATTATGGAATATTGTATTTTCTCTGTGGGAAAATACCTCAACTTTACATCAGTTCTGAGATATGCGATGTCACTAGAAAAATGAAGTAACAAGAAAATAAATTAAAAAAATAAACATTGAAAATTAAAAATAAATGCTGTATTTCATGACCATGAGTGCTAAGGTGCAGATCTTATCACTCTCAAAACAAGTGAGTCTGGATATTTGTGTTTGTTTCTTTACTAACAAGCTTGGAAGACTAAGCAGAGCTTCAGTAGGCTGATCCCCTGCTAGGCTAAATTTCGGATACATCCAATGGTTATTTAACACATCCTCGACACCGAAAAGGTAAAAAGAGGAATAGAAAAGATAGATACTATATTGTAAACATATAAATAAAAATAAAAAAGGATAATATGAAAATTAAAAACACGAAACATAAGTTTATATGTTTAGGTTTATGAGGATTTTGAGGACATCAATATCTACGTCATTTTGCAGCCTTTTCACATGACTTAATATCTTTATGCCTTTCTGAGATAATTGGTAAAGATTTGGGAACTGGTGAGCCTATGTCCCTATCTTATACTTTATAATATATACATACACATGTGAAAAGTCAAATAAATCTACTGAAGTTGATGTTCATTTTTTTCCATTACTTTTCTTGGTAATACAAAATCAGGCTGCACTATAATTCTTTACTTCCAATCTTGCTTCCAATGGCCCACTGTGTTGATTTTCTTAAGGTCTAGCCTCTTCACTGTTAGAATGTTAGCCTTAGTGCAGGAAGAACAGGAGTGCGCTTTTTGTTCAGCAGCATGGCACTATTGATTGTTTGGATCCATTTGTCTTCTACGTTTGATAGCTTTTGTTATTAAACAACGAAACCTTTTCCCTTACACTGTTCTATTATTCTGGAATAAGAATAACCAGTTGTGACGTAGCCCTCGAGGGAAGCAGCCAAAAGGATTAACAAAGCATTTGGTAGAGGTAGTACTTCTGCAGGAGTCAATTGGCATTGGTTACCAAAATTTAGATCTGTAAATATAAGCCTGAAAATGAATCCCCTTAGCCATTGTCCTTCGTCCACTGAACCTGACGAATTAAAGGAACTAGCATCATAATTACAGCAGCAGCAACAGCACTCTAATAAAGGGGTAAGCTACTAGATTCCAGATGTGTACCAGAGTGCATAAATAGCATAAATTTCTGAAGCCAACGTGATGTTACAGAAATTCAGGTGGGAAATCTTGGAAAATCCTGCATATAGTCCAGACATGTCACCATGTGATTAACATATCTTCGGGCTGTTCAAGAAGACATTGCATGGAAAATGTTTCAATTCAGATGAAAACGTGAAGGCTGCAACAAAAATCTTTTTCAAAAAAGTGACTATAATCTGTCTACAGCAAGGGGATTTAACTGCTGTGTAAACATGACATTAATAAGCTGAATGTAGTCTCATTCATCCAACGTATCGCTTCTGCAGGAGATTACTTTAAATAAATAGGTTCGATATGTTGTTTTCTTTTCCTTTTTGCTTTTTCACATACAGCACGGAGCCGGTTGAACATGGTCTGCTACAATGCGAAATCGGTTCCAACATGGTTTTGGCATGTATGTGAAATTCTCCTTCTGGTTTCGCGAACAGCATCTTTTCACGATTTTTCGCCATTTATTTTAGCCGCATTTCACAACATTTTTGATTTATGTACATATCTTGTACGTTCAAAACTTTACAGAAAATTCAGTTTATTCCTTGAATTACCATTGCCAAAGGAAGCCAGCGCAATAACGAAATTTCTAGCGCAACTCAATTTAACACGTTTGCTGAAATCTGGCTCCCGACAACCACGTTCGACCAGATCCATCTCAGCTGTAACACAAAATAAGCCATTATTTTACAATAACCCTATCAATGGGCTTAAATTTCCACACAACTTCATTTTCAAATTGCATAAATAAAATTTTGGAAACCTTCATGAACTGAAAAGCATGCCTAATTTCAATTGTTAGAAAGCATTAATATTGCTTTGCAACAATGTCTAATAAGTGAGAAGAAATTTAACGGGATACGCCCAGCTTTTCTTTCGCTGGACAGTGTATAGTCACGGAATAATAAGAGACGTGTTTTTTAAGTGAGTACCGTTTTGTTATAAAAAAAATAAAAAGGACAATTTCTTTAATACCTTCATCTACTTTTCAATATAATTTCCACTCCCTATAGAAAGGTTTGTTAACCACTCCAGTGTTACCCCAAGGCAAAAACTCCACAAGCAAAATGCCCTGCATATCCCAAAACACATTGCACGCGATTTTTCGGGCTGAAATTATCTGCTTGAACTTCACTTTCTTGGTGATGTTGAATGCTCACATTCCATGGAATGTGAGCACTAAATGACTGGTTTTGTCCAACTTCATGTTGGAATGGTTAGTGAATCAGGTGGCCGATTTCAATGAGAATGGTTTGGTTTGGTTTGTTTGGTATTAACGTCCTTTTCAACTGCTATGGTCATTTCAGGATGGCATTATAGGGGCCGCAAATTTTGCCTCGCAAGGGTTCTTTAACGTGCAGCCGGCAAACGACTACACGGGACCAACGGCTTTACTTCCCTTCCGAAGGAAGTGCGTGATCTCAGGATTTCTCCCTGAAAAATCCTCGTCGTCCTCGGCCGGGATCGAACCCGCGTAATCGGGCATCAGAGGCGATCACACAACCTGCTGAGCCACCGAGGCCAATCAATGAGAATGGATTTCAGAAGCTGGTCGTACGATAAAAGTGCCTTAATATAGGTGGAAATTATGTTGAAAAATAGATTAAAGTCCACGCTTTCATGTAAAAATTAAGATGGTAAAAAAAATTTGCACCCTGGGTTTTTTTTTGTTTTTTTGCTTCTTTTTTAAAACTAAAATGGTACTTAAAAAACACACCTCATACTTATTTATTTCCTTATGACTAATTTTGCTGTTTTAAAAACAATCTTTACTGTCCATATATAATTGTGTAAAAAATTTTTAATCTTGACCAGCCAAAAGTTTATGAGAACAAATGTGGCCTCCTGTGAAAAACTTTTGTGCTCCCTGCTAAATAGAGAATTCATCTGATTTAATTACCACTGAATCATGATTTCAGTTTTAGACAGTAGAGATTAAATACGGTTCTCACACCCTGCATTTTTTCAAGTGTATGATGTTGTATATTGAGAAGGTTATAACATTCCCACAAAAAAAGTTTTTTTCTGTGCATGGAAAAATTTGGATTAGACCTCATCCTGCAGTGGATTGATGATGTTTGTAGATGATGATGAAGAGATGAAAAGAAGAACAGAGGATAAAGAAGGATGGAGGAGAGGCATTTAGACCTACTTAAGTGATGATTAAGATGGTGATACCACGTAAGTTTAGCCAATTTAAATATCCCGGGAAATAACAGGATATTTTTCTGTAAATTTAATTTCAGTTATTTTGCATTAAATAACGTAATCGACAGGTGATGAATTCCCCATTGACAGATTACCAGTAATATTTCTGGAATTCTCAATGGTAGATGGTGCTGTACGTGCGATAATAATACTGAAATAAATAATTGTTTACTATAGATTTCCTTATTTTTTTTATAGATTTAGTAGTGACAGTGCCTCATAGTGTGCCAACTACTGTCTTACTTTATCCGAGTGTGTATGTTAATACCCATAATTTTCAGAGTATAATATACAGGGGGGAAAAAATAAGTTTAAAAAAGTCATTACTATGTATTATAAAATGTAAATATTACTTAATATTCTGATAATAAATGCAATGATGATTAAAAAAAAAAAATTTTTTTTTTTGGGGG
>JAHWFO010083866.1:83663-112441 GCA_023313115.1 Rhysida immarginata
AAACCCTAATTCCACCAAACTATCTGGCAGGAATAAATTACACTGGGGAACAAAAAAAATTTTTTTTCGTGGTGCCTGAAATTTTTGAATTAACTCTGGGTATTTTGAGGTTGCTGATTCCAAAAATGCCATTCATTTTGTT
Source organism: Rhysida immarginata (assembly GCA_023313115.1). Taxonomy (NCBI): domain Eukaryota; kingdom Metazoa; phylum Arthropoda; class Chilopoda; order Scolopendromorpha; family Scolopendridae; genus Rhysida; species Rhysida immarginata. The sequence continues at coordinate 83,806 of JAHWFO010083866.1, forward strand.
CTAGCAGCTCTAGTTTATGAGAATTGTTGAAATCATTATAATTTGCTCTTACTGCTACTTTGTTTGTATCCCACCATTTGTAAATTGATTGTTTGCATAATACATAATATTGATTAAATTTCTTCCATCCCGGCCCGGGTTTGTTGTTCCTCCGGATCCTCCAAATACTTCGGATAAGTTCAAGAACACCATCGTTTATTACTTCCAAGAAGGGAATAAAGACGAGACGTGTGAAATCTGTTTGGAGCATTTCGCTGAAGGCGAAGAAATCCGAATTCTGAGCTATAACCATCAGTATCATAAATTTTGCATTGATATGTGGTTACAGACTATTGATTGTATGCATAATACATCCAAGATCTATTGTTTCTGCATATGTATAGTCATAGCTCCCTATATACACAAGGCCTGTTCACGCAATTTGCAAACCGTCATCAATTTCGCATCTATTTGACACACTCGGTGCACTGCCTTATGCCCTAGTTTCACATGAATGCCACAATAGCGCTATCCTCAAAATCCGTAGTCATGGTTACTACTTGTTATAACTCAGTGCAACATGGCTTCGTCAAAAAGAAAATGTTTAAATAATCCTGATGTATTTTGTTTCATCTGTGGTGAGTACACATTCATTCAACAAAGAAAACCCATAACTGACTTTATAAAACAAGCTTATTTGGCATATTTCAAGGTAAAACTGGGAGACCAAGATAAGGCATGGGCACCTCACATTGTATGTAAAACGTTCACAGAGCATTTGTGACAGTGGACAAATGGGAAACGGAAGTGCTTGAAATTTGGAATACCAATGGTATGGCGAGAACAAATAAACCACAGTGATGACTATTACTTTTGTTCAGTGAATGTAAAGGGCATCAATTGCAAAAACCGGAAAAGCTGGATATATCCCAATATACCCTCCGCAAGACGCCCCGTTCCACATTCAGAGGAGATACCTGTTCCTATATTTACCAGTTTTTCAGAGTTATCAGAAGAAGAGGACGAATCAGCCGAAATCTATGCTGAGCAAATTGACAGTGATTTTGAAGGATCTTCATCAGTTGCAAACGGATTTAATCAAATGGAATTGAACGACCTCATTAGAGATCTAAGTCTTCCAAAGAATTCGTCGGAATTGTTAGCTTCCAGGCTGGCAGAGAAACACTGTCTGTTACCAGGAGCAAAAGTCACATTCTACAGCAAAAGGAAAACGTGCTTCCTGCCATTCTTCACAGAAGAAAACCGATTTGTTTTTTGCACCAATGTTGAAGGACTGTTAATCAAACTAGGTATAAGAAAATACACACCAAGTGAATGGCGGTTATTTATACACAGCCTAAAATGTGTTCTTTTGCATAATGGGAACAAATACAAGTCAATTCCAATTGGTCACTCAGTTGCTATGCGTGAAAATCAAGCTACAATAGCCACAGTCCTCGAGAAGATCTCATATCGCAGCCATCAATGGGCTATCTGTGTCGATCTCAAGATGGTGAATTTTCTTCTAGGACGACAAGGGGGGTTCACCAAATACCCATGCTTTATATGTCTATGGGACTCTAGAGCTAAAGATCAACATTGGGTGAGAAGACAGTGGCCTCTTAGAGAAAGCATGATCGTTGGAGAAAAAAACATAATCACAGAACCTTTGGTTGACAGAAACAACATCATATTGCCACCACTGCATATTAAACTTGGATTAATGAAGCAGTTAATCAAGGCTTTGAATAGAGATGGAACATGTTTTGGCTATATATGTACAAAATTTACTGCATTGAGTATGGAGAAAATAAAAGCAGGTATATTTGATGGACCACAAATCCGCAAACTCATAAATAACCAGAAATTTCTCGATGAATGATACTGAGGCAGCTGCGTGGTCGTCATTCTGTATGGTAGTAAAGAATTTTCTTGGAAACTATAAGGCTCCTAATTATGAAGAACTAGTGGAGAATATGCTCACTACTTTTTGTGCACTTGGTTGTAACATGAGCATAAAATTACACTATCTGCACAGTCATTTGGACCGATTTCCACATTGTCTTGGTGATGTTAGCGAGGAACAGGGTGAACGTTTTCACCAGGAAATAAATTCAATGGAAGAATGGTATCGTGGACGATGGGATATACATATGATGGCGGACTACTGTTGGAGCATCCAGCGTGAATATCCAAGATCAGTGCATCGGAGGAAATCACAGAAACGAGAATTCAGTGACCTAATGGAAGAAACTTAATAAACCAAATGCGACTTATGAATAAATAAAGATGATTACATTGATACGATTGCTAAGTAAAAAAGAAAGTGCTTGATATATGCAAATGTTTTCTGTTTTTAATTATAATTGCATGTAGTTGTATATGCGGGCCAGGAGGTATGGTTAGTTTGACATATAATGTGAATAAGCTAAAAAACTAGAGCTGATGGGGCAAAACTGAACGCATTTTTGGAATCAGTGACCCACATATACCTAGGAATAAGTCAAAATTGTTAGGCACCAAAATCATTGTTCCCCAGTATTATTGATATCTTAAGAAACATTCTTAGCATTATAACTATTAAAGATATCTCTCTGCAGTTTGCAACAATGAAAACAAACACTCAAAGTTTTTATATCGTTTATAGCCACATCACTAAGAATCAATCCACCTCGATATGGCCTGAAGTATCTAGGCAGTATTCAATCTCTCTCCAAATGTTATTGAGCATCTCCTGGATGATGGATGTTGTGATTTGCTAGCAAAGTTCAGGCATTTACGTTCTTGCTATATATCTTATCCTTAACATATCCCCACAAGAAAAAAATTGAGTTATATCAGGTGAATGTTGCACCCAAGACATTGGGCCAACAGGTCCTATCCATCTGTCTGAGACATGGTGATCAAGAGTCTCCCGAACAAGAAGTCCCCAATGGGATGGTGCGCTGTCCTGTTGGAAAAACACGGATGGCTGCTATTCTTCCATGATTTACCAATGTGTAATTTTTCAGCACGTCCATGTAATTTGTTCAGGGAAGAAGAAGGTGATAGTGCGTGTAATTTGTTCCCTTTGTTCATGATAGTGCGTGCCACACGTTCACTTTCCTGCTGCCCTGCTCATTTTCATGTATAACATGAATTTTCCAAACCCTATATCCTGCAATGGTGTCTATTAACATTTCCAGTCATGCAGAATGTTGCCTCATCACTAAAAACAATCTTTGAAAGGAAAGCATTGTCACTGTCGATTCTGTCAAGCTTTGCTATTCGACATCCTTTTCCAGTTCATGAATAATGTGAACTTTATAAGGGTACAACAGAAGAAACAGGTAGGCAAAACCTTACAGACAGTGCTCCTTGAAATATTCAGTTCCAAACTTGCAAGATGCATTTATTTTGCTGGGCTGCAGATGAATGATTCTTTAATTTTTTAACACTTTCATTGATGTTCTGCAATTTTTTAACACTTTCATTGATGTCAATGGTCTTCCTGCACCCTTCTGATGCAACAGGCTTTCCAATGCTTGAAACTGTTTGAGCCAGCAATTTAATGATCTCCTATCAGGTGGGTCTTCCTATATTCCAACAGTAACGTTGTTAAACTATGATTGGAGATTTTAATTCCCATAACCATAGCATACAGATTACTTCCTGCTCGGGAGTTACCATGTTGATTATGATGCATTATCGCACTGCATGCTGGGAACAGTCAAGTTCATGAAGTGGCTAAAAACTGACAGTTTCAGTTTTCATTGTTGCAAACCGTGTAGATATAGCTTTTCTAGTTATAATGTTAGGAACGTCTTTTATAGAATCAATGATTTATGCCCACCCTATATATTAAATGCAGAGAGACGACCCAAAAACATATGAATAAAAGATTGCTACAATTTAAAAAATTTTTTTGTTTTGTTTATGGTTCAAATGCCTTTCCTTCAAAATCTTTTGTTAATTTGATATTTATTGATTAATTACAATAAACACTTAGCATGTTAGTTCCCCAAAAGTAAGTGTCCAATAATCAAGAATGTACCATTCTAGAGTCGAGCAGATACAAGACAACATGTTACTGACTGCATCATTTTCATATAAGGTTCATGAAGAAGGGTGTCTGGATACTTTGGACAAGGCACTGTAAAATAAAAGTTTATATAGTTTTGATATTTTCTGGGTGATTTTGAAATGTTTGTTAATCTCAACCTTGTACACAGAAGAAACATAAACTAAAGCCCTTCCTGTACAAGACAAATTATCCTCTATTTCAAGGAATCTTCCAGTGTTCATTAAGATTTTGCCCACACTTATATATGATATACTAATAAACGCTCCGTATTGGATTCTTTAATGAAAAACTACTATGTCAACTTCTCAACTCAAAAAATAATTTGAAGTGAGCACAATTAGGCTAGAAGCAGAATACTTATAATGAATTCTGTTTTCCTCTCTTTCCAATGTATATGATGACAAATTCTTTTTAAATTTTCTTTTAAAAAGAAAGAATATTTCTATGACCCACTTTAGTCATCCATTGATTCAGATATTTTCACTGATAAAATCAATTCCTCAATATTTTAAAAGATACCATATTTTAAAATTTTAAAAACATGAATGCAAAAATCATGAAACATTAAAAATAAATTATTCTAAATAATTTCATAAAAATAAAGAGAAAAAAAAAAGTAAGAAAAGGAAAGAAGGAAAAATGATAACAACACAAGAAATAAATAAAGGTAAAATCTATAATATCATTTCTCATTCTTAATATAATTCAATGCTCAATAATGATGATGATAATAATAATAATAATAATAATAATAATAATAATAATAATAATAATAATATATGCACCTGACACTGGTTGCGAATATTTTCTGGGAGATGTTTTGCAAAATGACTGGCTAGATCCCACTGTTCAAAAAATCTCATACCACATAACCGGCACTGGTAATTGCTACTCATTTGCGGATGCTGGCGTGCATGATGATCATATAGTTCTCTTAAAGATGAAAATGAAGCTAATAATGCTAAAGCTGGATCTTCAGCAACACAAACATTGCATAGAAAACTGCGTCGTGACATATCCCTTGCCGTTTCAGGGTGAGATGCAAAGTGAGCATCAATCTCCTCCTTTGTTGAAAAATTTTCCTGACAGATCCCACATTTGATAGGAATAGCATTTCCACCAGAGGAACGAGGAGCGTCAAAAGGGCGAGAGTGACTGTGTTTCTTGAAGGCTTCCACAGTAAAGGATAATCCACAAATATTACAAGTAACAGAGAAACGTGAATTATGGCTTGCATGATCTCCCATTTCACGGAAGTGCATTTCTAAACTAGACTGATCAGGAAAATGCTGATCACACAATCCGCATACAAATTGTTCATTCTCAGCATTGTCCAGGTCTTTCTTTTCTTTTTTCATGTTTTTTTCCTTATTTGATTTTATCTCTTCTAAGTCTTTTTCTTCTGGTAATGCCTTGAGAGGGAAAAAATAAAGAAAGGATTAAACATTTGAAACTAGCAAAAAAGTGATAGATAAGATATAATATCCAAAAATTAATCCACAGTAGAAATTGTCAAATTTTTTTGCATTTGTAAGTTTTTAAAATTGGATTTTTTTTTGTTTAACATTTCATATCTTTCGAGTAAATTCAAAATTCAAATTACTCAGGATAAATATTTTTTTTCTAACCTCTATCATGAGAGAAAGGATAGTAGAGGTGCATATTATGAGAGGTGTCTGAATAATAACGGTAGAGCACAGTAAAAAAATAAATAAATAAATAAAGAGTAAGAAGCAATTCCAAAGCGTACAAAGTTAAAAACTGAATACAGAAATACTATTATTAATTTTAAATAGTCAAATTTCGGCAATTTACACTAATGCTGTTTTACATACCTCTTCTTGTAGTTCAGCTTCTTTTTTTTCCGGCCTATTTTCTTCCTGTTTTGAATGATTAATTTTGATTCCTAATAGTTTCTTTTGTAAATTTTCATTCTCAGGCAAAAAAGCATTCAGTGGGATCCTTAATTCCCCATTTAAATGTTGACTTTGATGTTCTAGATATTGAGTTTTGTTTGGTAGTTCTTGACCACATTCAGAACACAGGTACACTTCATGTGTTAAAAGATGTGACGCAAGTTCTGTATCTGATGAAAAACTAGAACTACAAATTCCACACGTTAACTCACACTTAACATCCTTTTTAATCATAGGATTATCTTTTCCTGGCAAACACCGGTGCTGCTTCAAAGCAACCTAAAATGTTACAAAAAAAAAAAAAAAAAGAAATTTTCTAAAGAGGAAAAAAATAAGTTAAAATCATGGTCGGATACAAGCTTCCCACTTTAACATCAAATTAATATTACTTGCACATATGTTAGCTGGTGATTAGCCAAAACTCCTTGGAAAAACAAAATCTAAAATATAACTAAGTGTTTATTTTGTTTAAAAACACAGTCCAGGCTGTCTAAGACGGTCTTCCAAGGGCGACATGAATAGGGTCCTTTATAAAATTAGTCCTTTTTGGGAATAACGGTCTTGACTGTTATAAATTATAACGGTCATGGCTGTTATAACGTATATCAGTCAAGACTGTTATAAATAATCACAAGCTACTGACACTCGTAAGGAATGGTAAATCCCCGATAGGGAATCCCAATGGGGAATCCCCAACATAAATAAAATGTTCTTTAATATTTTTTCCATCAAAACTTTAAATTCTTGAATGATAATTAATTTAAATTTAAAGATTACAATAAATAGCATCGCTTGCTTTTATAATACATGACTACTAAATGTTTTCGAAGAAGAAAAATAGGAAAATTGCAATACCGCCACTGGCTACGAGAATAAAATTGCAGATACTGAAAAATGAGTCTATTTAAAAAAAAAACATTTTTATATTAAATTGTGGATTAAGTTAAATTTATAACATAATCCAAAATGTAATATAAAAATGCCTTTAAAATTTCAGTACGAAAAGAAAAAATTATATGTAAAAATCGTTCATTAATGAGCAATGATGCCTTGATCGAGGGTATGTTACTCACGAACAAGGTCCATTAACGAACGTAAAGTCCGTTAAGGAGATTACCGTGCTGTCTTTGGACCACATTTTTTGGTCCTTTATAAGGTTGTGACTGTTATAAGGAGTCTGTTATAGGCATACAATTTAACATGGGAAAGCCTATTCCCAAATCCGGGCGACATAATTTTCGACCGTTATAATTTTAGTCCGTCTTGGAGGAGACCGTCTTAGACAGTCTAGACTGTAGTAAAATGGTTCACTCCCTTTTAAAAATATTTTCAAATTTACTCATTGTTCATCATCCATTATTGCAACACAGACAGATAGATTCAGAGAACGACATTATCCTTATTAATAGATTTGAGGATTGTTTACATTGATTGGGGCATGTGAACATTATAATCGTGTTATTGGCACAGAGTTGATAATTTAATACCAGTAATTTAAATTGCAAAAACTGATACAACATAGAAGGAAGCTTGGAGAGTTTTATAAATGAACAGCAACAAAAAACATTTTTTCAACTTCGGAAATCGCATTCTGTTTGCTAAATTACATAAATAATAAATAAAGTGGTCATAATTTTTCCAAGATTTATAGTATTTAAATTTCAATATTTGAGTACACAGACTTACTGGAGTACAAATTTCTTAGTCGGTGGATGAGGAGGGGGGGGGGGGGTGATGATAATAACACTGTATATTACTTTGTTTTTATAAACGTTATTATCATGACTGTTTCACCCCTTGTTGACCTACCACTTACTAACAGTGAAGGCCTATGTGTTCGTTTCACAAACTCAATTTTTTTCTTTCTGAAATTGACTTAAAAACTCATGATTCCAGAAAATATATTGAAATTAAAAAAAAAAAAAAAAATTCCGTCTATATGTATGTGACCATTTTGTGCAACTATCTCCTCCAAAACAGCAAAAAGCGGAACCAAATTAATATTTGAGAGTACTTTATGCTGTGCCTTGACGTATTTTTATGATAATTGGTTAACCCTCTTTGGAAATAACTAATTTTTTTCCAAAAATGAAGGTATGGCTGTAGCATTCATACCAGTGAACCAAACTCAATAAATTTGACATGTACGAACTCCTCACATTAAGACAATTTTTTTTTTTGTAAATAACTTGTTTACTTCTAATGAGCCAGTTTTGAGTAATAAAAGTTTATATTTCTCTCTCCCCCTACAAAAAATGTTCCTTTTCTTTTCTTTCCAACTCACGGCAACAACTGTGATGTCATTTCTCATAAAAATGACGCCACTCCTTACTGTCGTGAGCTGTTACGCCTTCACAGTAGTCGTGAACATAGCCACAGCCTTTTAAATTATTTGATTATCCAAGAATATGAGAATCCAAAATCAGAAAAGGGCATTTATAAAACCTTCCAAAAAACAGGATTAATCAAGGTGAGATCGTTTCTCCTAAGCCTAAAACTAAAACAGGATTTTTCTTATTCTTGGGAATGGCTTCACATGATTACAATAGCATGGATTCATGACAACAATCAGACGAATCACGCGAGTTTTTAATTCGTTCACACAAACGTGATTCTACCTCTGTATCACTGGCTGCCTCCTATCCCACTTCATCTGATCACCCTTCCTTACAATCACTGAACTAAGGACTTAGTTGTCCACATCCTCACAGTCTGATTAACCATTTCTCTGGAAGGCACAAAGAATCTGATATCTACTGGAATCGTGCTAACAAGAATGATGTTCAATTTACAATTCAGGTCTCAAAGTGACAGCATATAACAGCGTTTTTTTCGATTTTTTTTCTCTTTCCTATGGCACACTTGAACCTATAATTCAACGTCAATGGCACACTTAAATTATGATGATGGTCAAAATAGAGAATGTTTTAGGATTAAGTTATTGACACGAACAAAACAAGTTAATATAATTAGTAACAAAAAGATTAAAATTCTTAAAAAATGATGTTATTTTAAATGTTCCTTTTATAATGTTTATTTTACATTTATTTCCCCCCCCCCCCCCCTGTTGTTTGTAATATGGCCAAGGAAGCCATATGAGATATATGGTTTGTAATGAACATTTTAGTTTTTTCATTTCATTTGGTGGTGAATATGGCCATGGCCGAGGCCATGTTGTCCATGGTAGAGGCAGTGTATGAGGGAGAATCATCATACCAGAGCCTAGAGATCAGTTACACATATGACCAGCAGTAAAAAAGAGGAAGAAAAGGAGGAAATTATAGATAATGATTCTGAATCAGAAGATGCCCTTAACTTGAACAGAGTAGAGTGAGTCCTCGACTTACGACACTACTTGGTTCCTGGAAAGTGTGCCAAAAGTTGACACGTCATTTTTTTAAGGAAAAATATCAAGGAAATCGCATTTTTTATGTCGTAAGTGCAAAACAAGCATCATAACACCGAAGCAAGGGTGGGAATTTATAAATGTCGTAAGTGTGAAACATCGTAAGTCGAGGACTCACTGTACCTGAAAACATGGACACTAGCTGCATCTTCTACAATGATAACAAAAGAAAAGGACTTCTAGAGTGAAGAATGGATACAATGCCAAAAGTGGCAACTGTGGGATCATAGTGATTGTGCTGAACCAAAAGCTATTATTATTAAGTCTATGATTTCTACTGTTAAATAAAATAATGCAAATATGAAGTGTTCTCCTGCAAGAGTTAAACTTTAATTATTTTGATTTGTAAATTTTTAGTTTTATTGAGAAGAAATAGTATTATGTTTTGTTTGGCTCAGAGAAATTCATCTAAGTTTCATTGTTAAATAAAAGTACGAGGGTGAATCAAAATGTAAGTTATACTCAGCACCATCTGTGGTCGAAGAGCACCTACATCATTCGCCGTTTTTAAGGATGTTGCCTGTATGTCTATAACTGGAACGTGGCATCATCCCACGTGTTCACGCGTTTACTGCTTATGCAAGAGCATTATCATGGCGCAGCAACTGGTTGTACACTCCAAGTTGGCGATTCGCGGAACAATCTGTTTTTTTGTGGGCGAAAGGCTTAAATTGCACCGAAATCCATAAGAAAATTTGCATTGTCTACGGGGATAATGTAATTTCTCGTCCTGCAATTGTGAAGTGGTGCTAGCAGTTCGAAAATGGGTGCTCAGATTTGACGGATGAATACCGCACAGGAAGACCATCCACGTCCAAAACTCCCGAGCACATTGCCAGTGTTAATGAGATGATTCTGGTCAATTGACGAATCAGAATTAAAGAAATTGCCAGAACATTTCTTATGGGAGTGTGCTGACATGGTTGAGAAACGCTGGAGCGGATTTTTACTGCAGCGGCATGGAAAAGTTAATTTCACGCTCAGACAAGTGTTTACAATTGTTGGGTGATTAAGTAGAAAAGTAAAATAAATGGTGCGTGTTTCCTCTGTATGTGTGTATGTGGTCTTAACTTACATCTGTTTTTACTGTTTCAGAGTGTAACTTACTTTTTGATTCACCCTCGTAGATATTATTAATTACTAATTTCAATGTTTTGACTATTGAGTGCTAATTTTATTCTTGAGTTTAATGAAATTATTTTTCCAAACATTTAAAATGGCCCTCAGGGTGCCATAATACCTACCCTTGATCTCATCTAATCTGTTTGGACTGAACAACAAAAAAAAAACGTATGATTACTCAAAACTTAACTTTTATTTATCTCAAAAAAATGGTACTTCATGCCAACAAAATACCACACTCTTTGCATTATAGTATCTGGGTTTAGGATAGCTTATAACTTTTTAATTATTAAAAAAAAAAAAAAAAATGGGCGGCCACATTACTACCTTCTTGTGTAATGTCTTTTTTTTTTCCCCTCAGTAATTACTGTGCTTCTAATTTTTTTTTAATTTTTTTAAATTTGCTCACCAATTATTCCATAATCTATTTTTGTGTGAATCTATTTTTGGATTATCCTATATTGTTTTCCCTAAATAACAAGCATTAAAATAATTTATATTAAACATGAAAAAATTAATTTACCATTGTAGGAAAATTTCCATTGCATTCTGGACAAAGAAGAGATGAAATTCCATCCATATTTTTTTCTTCTTCAGCAGGAGTATCATTTTGTGAAGTAGGCTTTGAAATGCTCACAGCATTTGAAGAGGTATTTGTCGATGGAACAGTTGGAGTGGCAGTTGTTGAAACTGGAGTAGATGTGGGACTGGCCGGCTCTTGTTTAATAGCTCTTAAGAGTTCTGGGGGAAGAGAGTTCATCCAGTCTGGCCAAGCAGGAATTTTCCCATCATTTACTTGACTTCCTGGTGTTCCCAAAGACTGATTAGGGTTGGCTGCTGCTACTGGAAGGATTTGACTCAGCATGTTGACTTCTTCGTCAATCTCAACCTAGAGAAAATTGTAATCACAGTTTGTACCACAAAATCCAAACTGGTTTTCCAGATTAAAAAGCTTTCTGGAATTTTGGTGGCTGGCATGAAACTACAAATAAACTTACAATTACATGACCATAAGCAAAAGCTGATTCATTAATTACCAGTAATTATTTGTTAACACAGACTTAATTTTCACAGGATCAGCAAGAATAAATCTATTTTAAAATGTCTTGCAAAATTGTTTCATGCATAATGACTTGGAATGTATGAAGAACAAATCACATTTAAAAATACTGAAAATGAAATGAAAGAAAACACTGCCACATTCTGGAAAATAACTTGAGGCCAATAGATAGAAGAGAGTTTGAACATTCCTGAACTGGCAATCCACAGCATTCTCTACAATCATCTTTAGGTTATAAAAGTTGGTTCCCTCTGGGTACCCTATGCATTAGTGAAGAACAGATGACATAATGCATTTCTTGATGCCGAGTGATGCTGAAAGTATCTGAACATGGGCCATCTCACTAAGCAAAGAATATTATAACAGCTAGCAAAAACTTACTAAAGCACTGAATAAAACATGATTATTTGAAGATAATGGCTTGAAGAAATCAAGATCTATTAGATAAAAACTGACTGCTCTTTTCTTTACCATGAGAGAAGTTGTGGCCCACTGCTACTGGAAACTTAGATGACATTCACTGCAAAGTGGTATACCCTTCTAATGCCTTTTTTATTACTGAAAGGATTGTCTTCCAAGAAAAGACTGTACAAGATAAATAGATAAGAGATGATAGATAAGGGAAGAGGAATGTACTCAGGAACGATTGTGCCACCAACAGGAATGTAAGGAATTAAATTTAATACAAGTAGAAAGGATAATTCTATGCACTCTATAAAAAGCAAAGCTATAGAGTAAAAAATGAATTTAAAAAATAAAATGGTGAACTTTAAAAGTTTGTTTAATCATCCATTAGCGTGTCATAAACTTCATTTTACTTGATCCATATAGTGCAAGGGGTCTGACAATACTCTGAATCGTTAACAAAGGTAAAATGAATCTCTGTGAATCTCACCGAATCTGTTCTGAATCCTGAATCTGACTTCAGGAGCCGATATCTCAACCCAGATTCTTGTATTAAAAAAAAAAAATTAAAAAAAAAACAAGACAAGACAAAAGGTTCCTACGTCTCTGAAAGATCATGCCGGGCACCATAAGTAAATCTTACACGAATCTCTTAATCCCGTAGTGAATTTGTGAATCTTCGTAAGATTCGGGGAATTCTGACAAAACTGAATCCGTTAACAATTCCCTGAATCTTGATCAAATAATTTAGTTGAGTGTCAGACCCCTTGAAATTGTGTGTCGTAAATGTAGAACCTGTCGTCTGCTTGGAAAAACCACTCGTTAAAGCAGAAATTACCTCATCATCGCCGTTAATCACCTCCCACGAAGTGGCTTATTCAATTTCCTAAATAAGGCTAGGAAGGCACCCAGTGAGTTTTTCCTATTAAGGAAAACGAAGAAGCCACTTCGTGGGAGGCGACTTCACAGCAATGATGAGGCCATTTCTGTGGATGGGGATGGGCCTCTACATTTACGGCATTCAGAGTGAAATATTGATAGCAGAAGTGTGTGACTTTGCAAGGTGCCTGTGTGGAGAGGGACTGGTGAACCCACCAAGTTTGGTTTTCATACGATCATGCCTTCTATGCAACTGTATGAAGTTTATGACCATGCTGTGTATACATCGTGTTCCAGTTAGTAGAAAAATTAAAAGGATATATTTATTACTAAGGGTTGGTTACCATATGATGCCTAACAAGTAAAAGAAGGAAAAAGACTTATTTGAAAAAAAAAAAAGAAAATAAACAGGAAAGCTTAACTGTGAAAGCAACAGGGGGAAAAAGTTGAAAAGCAAAAGTAAATTCAAACCAATCTAGTCTTTCTAAGCAACCATTTGAAGGTTATTGAACATCTCAATCGAAAAGATTTCTTTAAATGGGCTTTCTTGAAAAGATTTCCATATTTTTTTAAATGTGTTTATGTATAAACTGACAACAATTCCAAAGCACAGCACTTTTATTGAAATTAAAAATCAGAAATTTATTTAGCATATAAAATAATTCAAACTTAATAGCAAATTAAAGCTAAGAACCGAATTCTTATGATATTACCTTACAAATATCAGCAGGGTTGAGAAGATAACCTTGGTTCTGCTGGTGCCCAAAATTATGTTGCATCAGAGCAGATTGGTTATAAAATGTACTGTCACAGGTCTCACAGTAAAACAAACGTTCTGCTTTCGCCATTGTCTGATGCATTCTACGTACATGGCTTTCTAAGTTGTACTTTTGTATATATTCCTTACCACACCTGCAAATAATAAAAATTAAGAAAAAATGAATAGAAACTAGTGTTTTTGAAACTCCTGTCAATAAATAACCAACGTTTTTTCCCATACACTTTCTTCCACAATCATCCACAAACTTCAAAGCAAATTAATGAACTAGTCTAAAAACAATCAAGTGCATCTTAAAAAGCACATCGACTGATTATATGAAAAGGAATTACAACACACATACAGACTTTACCATGGTAAAAAGAATGTGATAGCCTTTTTATCGATGAAAATGTATGTGATATAAACAACAAAACAGCATGGAATATTAATAACATTTGGTAGCTTTGTCTTTTGCCTTGATGATTGCTTTCATCCTTCGTGGCATGGATGCAGAAAGTTTAGAACAGTCTCTACAGATGTTCTCCCAATTTTCCTCTACTGCGACTTTCAATTCATTCTTATTTCTTGGTTTGTCACACAATCAGTTAGCTAACGGGATTTTGCGCAGGCCATATCATCTGTTTGATACAATGATCCTGGCAATATTTAAATGATGGAACTCAGGTTATCATTCTAGAAAATAGCACCATCGGAGTCGTTAAAATATTGTTACAGATTTGGTAGTCCAATATATCGATGTCGACTGTACTATTTAAAATGAACAGTTTTCCTGGACCTGCAAACATGCATCCTCAAACAATTATACTCTGTGGAAATTTTACAGTAGGTGATAAGCAGTCTGGATGAAAAGTCCCCTCTTTTCTTCTTCACCCATACAAGCCATTACTACCACCATTATCTAAACAGATCCTGCATTCATCCTAAAATTAACATGTTGTCAATGTTCCCCAGTCTATTCTTTATGGTCTTTCACCCATTTCAAGTGTTTACACCGATGCTCTTTCATTAGTAGCGGTTTATTCTTGGATGAAAATCCTGCTTCTTTCAAACATTTCGTAAAGTCCAATCACAAACATCGACACTGCATTTTTTCCACTCGATGTTCATCAACCACTTGGATTGTGTTCTGTGCATTCTCGTGGACTGGCTTCCTATCATCAGACGTTGTAGTTTTCCTTGGTCTTCCAGTTATGGACATGCCAGTAGTTTTAAATCAACTTCCTAGATCTCCAACATTTTCAATTCCCTTAATAACATCCGGTTAGTCCAATACATCATCTTTGCCTAATTTGTGGACATCCTTTGAACTCGCATAAGAATAGAAGGATGTATTGTTTGTTTATATTTTTATCATTACAGATGTTAATTCTTGTTTATGCGAATGAAATTGAAATGCACATGGTTCATGCAATTGTTGTTACAAGTCCATGTTATTATTTTTATGTTAAGCCATTCTGGAGTGGAACAAAATCCCATTTTAGTTTTAGGCTTTGTAGGAACAATGCCAATGCAAATAATCCCATTTTGTGAAGGATATAGAAATGCCCTTTCCGACATAGGATTCTCATATTCGGGAACAACTGAGTAACGTAAATGTCATAACTTTACTATATACAGGCTGTCCCGGGAGGAAAGGCGAATATTTCATGTGGGTATAGAATGCGTTATTGTAAGTCAAAAAGTTTATACAGTATAAACACGTCTTTTGTTAATGGTTTTTGAAATATACCAATTAGAAATTAAAATTATCAAGTTTCTAATATGGTTTTATTTTACTGCATTAACATTGATTGGCATAACAATTAGTTGTCCACCCATGTCACTCGACTAACTCCTTTGGGTGTCTGCCTTGTAGGGTTGGTTAAAGTGTGAGATTTATAAAACTACAGTCAATACACGAGATGAGGCAATAGCTTGTATAACGGATGCTGTGGACCAAATAAGAGAATGTGAAGATGCCTTCATGCACACAACTCACCACGTTCTCAAAGGAATTGAAAAATGCATCGAAGTACATGTCGGAATATTCGAAAATTTGTTATGATAATGTTATTAGAATGTTAATGCAGTAAAATAAAAAACATTTTAGATACTTCATAATTTTAATTTCGAACAGATGTATCTCAGAAACTAGTAATATAGTCGAACCCTGATAACTCAAATCTTCAGCAGATCCGATAAAAAATTTGAGTTAACAGGTTTTCGTGTTAACCAGTAAATCGAAAACGAGGCTACATGACAACTACAAAGGCTATTTGATACGCACAATGCATCTATAATTTCGATTATTTTTAATGAAAATAAATTACATATACATATACAGTACGGACCTGATAAAAATGCGGTCTGTTCAAACGCAAAATCATCTCCAACGTGGTTTTGACAGCTTCCGAATCTACTTCCGGTTTGTAAAAATTTTCGAAAGGCATCTACTCGCGATTTTTGACCAAATGTTTCATCTGACAACATTTATGATATATTTTTACTAAAAGTAAAAGTGTATGTTTAAAGGGTTTTTATTTTTAATATTATTTATTTTACAAGATTTTATCCACACGCAGTTTGCGCAGTAATTAGTTTCAAATGCAATTCGTATTGTTGCAAAGCTCGAACATTCAAATTGTTTCGTGTGACGAACTCACACGTTCTCCTTTATTTATAGTTTGATTGCTTAGGCAACAATGGTCAGGTGACTTTTCGGTTCCGGCATGTGCTTCAAGCCAGCGCTAACAATGCTTAAATGTGCAAGAACAATGTAAAATTGTTTCCGTGACAAACTCACATGTTCTCCTTTATTTATAGTTTGATTCTTTTTAGTCTTGAATTGCAATTAAATGTAACTAATGATTTTGCTATAACTGAAAATGAAGAAAACCTGAATAGGTGGCCCACTCCCCTACACGGGTTGAAAAATTAAATGACAATCACTTTTAATCCTTTTTAAAACTTCAAATTTTGAAAATTTTTTATACCAGACTGTATTGTCATTGGAAATGAATCAACGTGACAAATTTAGAGTCGTTTGAACAACGAGAAATGGGTGAAATACTGATTGCAAGATTAGAACAAAACAGTAGTTGTGAATTAAATAATACTGTATATAAAAATACAGAGAAAGTGACCATAGAAAACTGGAGTTTGAAATTCACATAGGTTTGACAAAATATATAGCAAATTGTTAAACCAAGAAATTTAAAGAAAGAAGATTTGTTTCTCAGTGGGAATGTTTCAGATGTTGAAATTAAAAAAGCTGGAAAGAGCTCGTAAAAACAGCTAATCAAAGGCAAATGTGTCAGAGCAAAAAATCATAAAATCTAGGTGGCCTTGGCAGAGAAATGAACATTAATCAGCCATAACAGTCAGTTCTTGACTTCCTTTCAATTTGAGCAGGATTTGGAAGTGTCTCCATTCTCTCCAATTTATGCGTGTGGTCTCACTGTCGTCTCTGCCTCAATCATGCTTTCCACAACAAAAATGCACATAGCCTATTGGCAGAAGTGGATCCAAGCAAGAACAAGCGGTCATTTGGTTTTTGAACAGTAGAAAGCAAAGCAATCGATAATCGAAATTTACTGTCAAATGAGTTCTATCCATAAGGAAACCAGTTGATTGGTAGGCAATAGAAGCGCAGCACATCACTGCACTGAAGAAATTCTACACAAAACCAAGTGCATCCATGCTCATTGCCTGTCTTCTTTGACACCAAGGAAAATTTTGGACATCCTATAGTGGCAGGTCAGGAACAAAGGCCAGAGATGCCCTGTAGGGTCATCCTGCTCCACAACCATGCATGACCACAGATCAGTGAGAAAACCATGGCTATCCTGGCACATTTCAGGAGAACATCCATTCTCGTGAGACCTCTCCCCATACGATTTTCATCTTTTTGGTCCAACGTAAAAAAATTAAAGGGGTAGTTTAGGGTGGGATGCAGAAGTCAAGGTAGCAGTGCAAGCCCTAGCTGACGAAATTTCATGTCACTGATATCCAACTACACGTGAGACAATGGGAGAAGTGTATTGCCTGGCACTGACTAGTGACAGAGAAGTCTTTACCTTTGCCTGCAATTCCTCACTGATTACGTTCATATTACCGTTCCTCCTATTAATTTCACCCTCCAATTTCATGAGTTTGAATTTTAGTAGATACAATTCAAACACAATGTTTAATAGTATAATCATAATACCGGGTGGTCATAAATTATTGAGCGCATTTTGACAGTGAATATTTTATTAACCAAGAAATGTACACACTTCTTGTGAACATCATTGAAAAGTACAACTCAAACAGTTTGTCGGGTGTCACTATCACCACCAGGCGGCAGCACTGTTTGGCGTAGGAACACAAAACGCGAAAATGGCGACCGTGCAGCAGAAAGCAATGTGCGTTCTTTGGTTTCATGAGCAGAAATCCGTGATAGCAGTTCAACGGCAATTCCGCTTGGAATATGGACAACCTGCTCCTGGAAAGGATTCCATAAAGCGGTGGTATCAGCAGTTTAAGGACACTGGAAGCGTAGCCCACAAGAAAGGTGCTGGTAGGCCTACCGTCAGTGAGGAAGTATTGAGAAGGTGCGAGATGCGTTCCAACGGAGCCCTACAAAGTCAACTCGGCGCGCCAGCTTGGAATTGCGAGTCCCACGATCTACGGTGATGAAAGTGATGCATAAGCGTTTGAAATTGTATGCCTACAAAGTTCAGATTGTTCAGGAACTAAAGCCCGACGATAAACCGCAACGGTTTACATTCGCGGAGCTCATTCTGCACAAAATTGATGTGGACAACACGTTCTTGGATAAAGTGGCTTTCTCAGATGAGTCAACATTTCATGTTTCCGGGCGTGTGAACAGACACAACTGTCGCATTTGGGGATCAGAGAACCCTCATGAAGTCCGTGAACATGTTAGAGACAGTCCAAAGGTAATGTGTGGTGCGCGTTGACTGTCAATGAAGTGATTGGACCATTCTTCTTCACAGAGCAGTCGGTGAATAGCATCACGTACCTTGACATGCTGCAATGTTATGCTATACCGCAGCTTGAACAACGACAACCAGATGTTATTTTTCAACAGGATGGTGCACTGCCACACTGGGGAACGATTGTGCAGCGATACCTGGATGAACAATTTCCTGGTCGTTGGATTGGCTGAGGGGGGCCGATTTCATGGCCTCCGCGATCTCCTGACATCACATCACTCGATTTTTTCTTGTGGGGATATGTAAAGGACCGCGTGTACTCCAGCAAAGTGCGTGATCTTGATGAATTGAAGGAAAGGATTGTGGCTGTCATTGCAACAGTGACACCTGAAATGCTGCGGAATACATGGCGTGAAATCGAATATCGAATGGATATTCTGCGAGTCACTGCAGGAGCACACGTGGAAGTGCTGTAACTTCGGAATATTACGGAAAAAAACTGTTTGAGTTGTACTTTTCAATGATGTTCACAAGAAGTGTGTACATTTCTTGGTTAATAAAATATTCACTGTCAAAATGTGCTTGATAATTTATGACCACCCTGTACTTGTTTCATTTCTTACCATGGGCAGTAATAGCAGAACTGGGGTTCCCCCATGCTGTCAAACCTTAACCTCTTGCTGGGACGGATATCTTCAATGAAGTCAGCATTATCATTAACCCTACTTGTAATTTCCTATGGGAGGAGGGGAAAAAGATGAATTTTAGCAGTTCTTAACTTCTTTACACATTTTAAATTAATTCAACCCTTTTTGAGGGTGTCATAGCAGAATTTAACTGTTAAAAAAGTTTATACAAACCTGAAAAAATTTTATAAAATGTTGAGAACAAAAGCAGGTACAGTATATATCTTACTTGTGAGGATATTCATAAAAAAATTAAATATTAAGACATTTATACAGGGCTGGACAAATTCCAAAAATCTGAATAGACAGTTGGCTACCACTCCAATTTTCATGGTAGCCAATCCAAAATAAACAAAATCGAAACAGAGACATAATGTATGGCCAGGAAATTGCAGCCATGCTTTAATAGTTTCGGCATAACGAATAGAATAATAAGTGTGATTACTTGTTTAGTTTTCTGGCGCATCCGCAAGATGTCACTGTGTGCGTTGCGTTTTCGACCAGCGAGTCGCAGGTTTTTAGTATTCGCTTACAAGGAAAAGGATGACACGTTAACACGAGTTCTTTTTTTATTCTTACTGTTTATTTACTGTTTCTTAAAGGTAAACTCCACGGAAAAATTCAAAAAGTTTATTTTTTTTTTTTAATCCAGGGTAATATATCATTCAAAAATTTTCGATTTATCCTAATATTTTAATAAGAAAAACGCCTCGATAGATTGAACAATTCAAAAATTGGCCCTCTCGTCCCCTCAGGAGAACCAGCGGAACAAGAAGTCATTTCTAGCTTACATTGTTAGTTTCGAATCTAGCCTAGTTTCGATTCTACATAACGCTAGAGTTTGCTTGCATTTTTATTATCAGAATGCCTTTAACTTGTTCTCTCTTTGGATGTGTAAATAAGAAATCCGATAGAAACTTCACGTTTCATATATTTATACAATCGGGAATTGATTAAGAAGCAGCGATTTACCTTTAGCCAGCGAAGACTTTGTATCCAATTACGAACAGCATCGTGTGATCAATTCATTTCGAAGCGCCTTGCTTTTTTTATAATTCTGCAGTTTTAAATTCATTGAAAATTAAAACGAAATTCATTGAAACTCGAATCTGTTCCAACTCTAAAAGAGCATAATTCTGTGTGATCTTCAAGAACAACGACCGCGATAGTCAGACATTTGCTAAGCGCCGAAGGAATAAAGTAGGCTTATCTGCTGTCATAAGGTACATGCACGAGTAAATATAACGAGTCAATTTTTTAAAATATGAGTAAAAATACTGTTTTAAATGTAACAAACGATATGCAAATTACACTATTAACACATTATAACAAGCTCATCACGTATAAATAGTGAAACAATAAAATATACGACAGAAACTGAACACGAAACGTGAAATTCCCATTTGCAGCCAGCAAAAAAACACCTCGAAGTTGGTCGAAATCGACAGCAGCGCTGTTATTTCGCACATCCGCCGCTCGCCTGATTTTTAGCATTGCTTAATACGAGAGTAATCACACTTATTTATTCTATTCGTTATGGTTTCGGTTTTGAATTGGATGGAAAATTTCAATAACAATTTAAAAGATTAACAAAATACCAGCATTACATATTATTAATTACTGTGAATACTTGTTTATACGTTATTTTTTCTTTATAAAAAGCAATTCAATGTCGTTGCATGAATTTTCAAATGAATTGAATGAAGCCGGGGCTGACTATACATAACAAATATTTCATCAACGAGGAACGAAAATCCAGCATAGCAATATGTGCCGACAGAGTAATCACGAACAGTAAATACGTAAATAACAGGAAAGAAGGCCACGCCTGTCTTCATATATACAGAAGGGGTCTCCCCATCCCCTTTTGTTGGGGCATGCTGCCCGGCTGAATACACGAAAAGCTGCAACGACCTCATAGTGTTTATTTGTTTTTAATTGTTGCCCGCCCGGCTAATTTATCTTTCTACCCACCTGATAAAATATTCTGGGAAGAATACTGTACAGTAATGTAATTAGGCCTTCCAATCAGCTGCCGCACTGGCCAGTAGCCAAGTGGCTACCACCTGTTTGAAAGTTGTAGTAAAAATGGAATTTCTGGTAGCAATTGGTTACCAAAATATAAGATTTGTCGAGCTCTGTTTATACTTCAATTAATCGTACAGTAGTTAATTTCAAGTTATCGTCTGTTTATAGTATTGTAATATGCAATAAATACAGAAAGAATTTAAAATTACTAAATTTTAAATACAGTATAACTCGGATAATACGAACTCGGTTAATACGAAAACTCGCTTAATACGAAACTCGGTTAATACGAAAACTCACTTAATATGAAATTACTTTTGGTCCCGGTCCCGTTTGTTTACTTTCCTTGAAAAATACGAACTGTTGGTCCCGGTCCCTTAATACGAACTGTTGTTTTTTTTTTTGAAAAACCCAGTTAATACGAAAAAAAAAATTGCAAAATAAATGAAAATTTCTTACTAAAAAACGATTTTAATAGTCAACTATGATTGGATAAGCAGTGTAGAGCAGCAAATACAGTATGGTATATGTGTAACTTTCATTGGGTAGCAATGGTTGCAGCGATAAGTTTTTTAAACCTTTTTTATAGAATACAGTGGTGCCACCTTAGTGGATTTTCCACTAGATTAGCAGATTTTGCACTAAAATTATGCAAAAATCCGCTAGAATCCGGTGAAAATTACATTAAAACAATAGAATCTACACAGATTTTAGTTCGGTTTTAGCAGGAAAAATTTTTTTGAGTTGGCAACACTGATACAATAGTGCCAATTTGAAGCGAACCTGACGTCAACCAGAAGTAAATGAAGCACATCATCTTTACATAGATAAGGCATTTTTATTATAAATCCTGATATTTTTTATCTTTTATAATTTGCAAAGAATTTTATTATGACTGTACTCTATTTAAGACAGTCTCTTTAGCATTGCCTTCTATGGGCTTATGACTCGTTTCTATTGTTCCTGGATAATACGAAACCCAGTTAATACGAAAAAATTTGTTGGCCCCCGACGAGTTCGTATTATCAGAGTTATACTGTAATAAATATGTGGGAATTAAAAAAAAAAAAAAAAAAAAAAAGGAGGAATTCCCATACAGAACACCCAAGAGCTGCAAAGAGGCAATTGTGGTATCCTGTGACAAGGGAAGGAAACTAATGCATGCATAAATGACTAGAACTCAATCAACTAATTAGATATGCACAAGAAAGAGAGTATTACTTTTTCTATATATTTCCATTACTGAAAACAACATTATTTTTTATTTTCCGTTTCCGAAAGTCAAGATCGCCATTAAAGGACATTTTTTTCAAGACATTATGACCATCCAAGAGGAAGTTACGCAGAAACTTAAAAAGGTTCTGGGAAAAGACTTTCACTAATGCTTTGAGGATCGTTACCAATGTTCCAATAAGTGTATTCTTAACATTTCCACTGTTTTCTACCAAATATTCATTTATATTTAACAAAGTTAAAGTGTAACCTCAGTGCTAATTTAAATATTGTTCATAAATAAAAAAATATATATTATTGTTATATACATAATACAACTAATAAATGCATTTACTGCACATGCATCACCTTCCTTCTTCATTCATGGCAGCTATTACTCACCACTTCCAATCAGAACAATAACAGCTATATATATATATATATCATCATTATTAGTAACCTAATGATGGAAGTGATCTAATCTAATCTAACCTGCCCATAGCTTTGTATAATAGTTTTTAATTATTTAAAAATCATGATTATTAACCAAAATATAAGTTACAAAATTTTATATAATAAAATATACAATCATAACATAGTTAATACCTGCACTTTTTGGTGATTCTGCATATGATAATTGAGTGCATCAGCATTATAAAAATTAACTTTGCAGACAGGACAAGCAATAGGAGTATAAGGCCCTTTATCTGGATGGTTAATCAGGTGTCGATCACGATCCACCCTGAGAGGAAACATCCGTCCACAATGTGGACAAAAATGACCAGTTTCTTGTGGATGATATCTCATGTGATGAGTTAGATATGTGGATTTTGATGTAAATACACGGCCTTCTAATATAATAAAAGAACAATAATTAAAATAATTATTTTACACCCATAAAATATTTTTTTAAAAACTATATACATCCAAAAACTATGTATCAGTTCTGGGATCGATTTTTTTTTTCCTTACTCGTATATTTAGATTTAAAATTAAAGATGCATATCAATATCTTATTTGAACATTTTTCTATATTCTTGTTAAAATATATGGCAGCGCTAGTTTGTGATATTGACATTGTTTGACCTTCGTTAACCTTAATTTTTTTTTTTTATTAGTACTAATGTATTAATTTAAGTACTTTATTATGAAAACAATATCTTGTTTTATCAGAGTTTTTTTTTTCTTATATGATTGATAACTTGCAAGTTTTCTTTTTAACTTTTCATGTGTCTCCTAACAATTGGTGGTCACCAAACAACATACTCAGCTGTTAACAATAGTATTGACCAGGATCGTGATTTTGTAATTATGCGCTATTCTTTTAAAAAAAGAAGCAGAAAACTGATATGGATAAGGAATCGTTTGAGAATGTGAGAAGAACTTATAAGGAGGGGACAAACAAATAGAAGGAGCCATGCTTTTACTCCAGTTTTCTTTTACAAGCACAGTCTAAGTTTTGCGATGTTGGATTGTCCTGAATGGTATATTTCATTTGCCGTTTTGGGAATGTAGAACCAGATTTCGTTGACCGACATCTTAGTTTCCTAAAGTAAAAAGAACCTAGCGGGCATTTTTCGGACGATTCATGCAAGAGGAAAGCAACTCTTGCCGTCACAGATTTGTTGCTTGTTGAGTGAAATTTTTGGAATAATGGATAATCAGCTGAGTGCCTATCCTGGATCTCCCTTTTGTGCTATTTTATTCTCTCTTGCTTATTAGGAGCTTTAGCATAAAAGCTACTTATAAGAATGCACCCTTGGTCTGTACGTTTATCCGGCCGCCGTTTGCACGATAACTTGAAAACGGATTAACTTTTTTAAATTCTGTTTTCAGAAATATGACCAACAAAGCCTTAGCTCGGCCGTATCAACTTTTCAGACTTTTTCGAGGACCCCTTCAAGTCGAATTCACGTGCTAAAACAGTGAGTGTAATGAATACCAAGATAACGGCATGTCATATAACAATCTATTTGTCAAGAAGGAATACACTGTTACTTTCTGTTCATCTTTTAAGCATTACTGACATCGGCGTGCGCACATGAAATCGCTTTGTCGATGCACGATTGCTCAAATGCTCATAGCACAGAATAAGAGAGTAATATTGCTCCGTGCTCATAGTCTAAATTATTAAATAGAGGAAGAATGGAGCAACTTGTTGATTTTATTAAGTCAGTCCTTCATAATTACTACACTTTTTGACGAAGAAGGTTGAAATTCGGAATGTAGCTTCCTATGGGCATGTCCATCTGCACTATTTAGTTTGGTTTTGATTGGTACACTGGGGTCGGAATTATGGGGGTGGGATTCAGAGAGGACAACATATCTATGTACTATTTAGGTACATAAAGGCGTGAAATTTAGTATCCAGATTCCTCTAGGCAAGATCTACATTACTATGAAGTTTAGGCCCAATTGTTCCATTGGGGTCGGATTTGCGGGGGTGGCAGTCACTTGGCCCTTAGAACTATGGCAACATATGGCATGTTATATATCATACGTTCGGAAATGATGAAAAAGGAAAGAAGGTAACGATTTTATTTTACATTTTAAACATATTACGTTCGAGAAAATCAATTTTTTTGATTAAAAAACTTGGAGAGAGGTAAAAAGTGCAGATAAAGGGGTAAAAATAGATGACCGCAGGATCTGCTACTTCCCTCACCCTACTCAGGGTGGGTGGGGAGGTTAATTTCTTTTTAATAAATGTATAAATGTATTTCTGCTTCACTGCTAAAGCTCCTCCTTGGAATGTTTACAAGATTTTATTCAATTTTAGT
This sequence comes from Rhysida immarginata, assembly GCA_023313115.1. Taxonomy (NCBI): domain Eukaryota; kingdom Metazoa; phylum Arthropoda; class Chilopoda; order Scolopendromorpha; family Scolopendridae; genus Rhysida; species Rhysida immarginata. The sequence continues at coordinate 109,039 of JAHWFO010083866.1, forward strand.
TATTTCCTTCGACATATTAGAGATGACATCAAGGCCAACAATAACACGATGCTTCAGACTGACAGGAAACCAGACGACTCGTAGAGCATCTTGCTGCGATTTGGCTGTTGCAGAAAAATTTGAAAGGAAGCCTGAGGACTCAAATGCGATGTAAGCCTTGCAAAATCGAGAAGACTTCGGATGGTAATTTTGGTTTATTGTTAACGATCCCCAACTAAATTTACTAACCATCCCTAAGATAGCTGACCTTTCCTTTTCTTCGACCCCTTAGGTCGCCACTTCTCAAAAAACTTTTGTGGAAGTCTGGGGGAATTACAGTGCACACATTTACGTACCAACAAAATTTTCACATCCATGATTTTCATTCTCTGTTGCCAGCAGTGGAGGATGTTTTTCCATTAACTCCTTGAAGAAAATTTAATTGAAATTCTGCTAACCCTCTATGCCTCAATGATCCCGCAGCAATTATCCTTTGGTGCCAATTGGTGGCCACCTTAGAACTAATCGTTTAAATTTGCAAGTTCATTGCTACTTAAAATCAACCATTTTTTCTGAGTACGAAAATCACAATGTGAAAATTCAGCTGGTGTATAAATGTGTTCATCTGTCTAGTGTAGTCGTATCTCAACATAAAACTTAACAAGAATAGAGAAAAATGTTCAAATAAGATATTGATAAGCATCTTTTATTTTAAATTAAAATATAACAAGAAAAAGAAATTTAGTCCCATAATGTTTTGATCACACCTTGTACAATCGAACCTCGATAAGTCGATAGCCTCGGGACCAGAAGAAATTATCCTCCACTTGTCTGGAGTATGGATTTTCGTTTTAAAAAAGTACATTACTCAACACTAATTGATTTAAGCAGTGTCTAATGTTTAATTTTAAAGTATAAAATTAAAGAGTGAATAATGAATCGTCTTTGAGGATTTTTACACGCCAAACCTCAGATGTGTAAATTAGTGATGAAATTTCCAAAGAAAATTCATCAGCCTACCGTGCTGATGTGTCAACCAATTGCGCCACCGTGGACATGGAAGCATTATGCTATCTACATGTACTTAGAGCTGGTTGGTGTGTACCCAGTTTGCAGGCTGGGAATATCTTTCCTACTGGCATAATATTCGTTAAAGAGTAAATAAAGAATGTAGGAAATGTAGATAGCGTAATGCTTCCATGACCATGGTGGCGGAATTGGTTGGCGTGTCGGCATGGTGAGCTAAAGGTCCTTGGTTCGAATCCGGGCTGGTGATTTGCTGAACTTCAGTGGTGATATCCTCCTTTAGCTCAGACAAAGTGTACACATTTCAATGCACTAGTGCACAGTAACTTTTGAATCATCCTGTATAATAATTTGGAGTTATCAATCAATAAATTTACATAAGAATTTACAATGCATTTTCCGTAATATACATATGAATTAATTAAGAAAAAAAAGCCATTTTTACAACTTTGGAAAATAATCTGGAATAGATGACTGGGCAAAATTTTTTCTGGAGAATTCAAAAATAGCTGCTTCTAAGTTATAATATGAGTCATAAGATGTATATCTATTAATTTCCAAATATCGAAGAACATTTTTCATCGATTTCATTATTTCTGAAAAGGGTGGTGCAGAGTCAGAATCTTCAATTCATTCCTCTGTTTTTGTGATTTCCTCTTCAATATTTTGTGAAGCATGCAAAATTTGAAATTCATCAAAGTTGGCAGATCACTGTCAATGTTGACAAAGTCAAAGAACTTGATCCATGCCCTCAGGAACAATCAGTGCCCATTGGCTTAGGGGGAAATGATAAGTGGCTATTATAAATGGTGTTTCAATAATATATACACACACTGTGTGTTTTCAGTTATTTTATCCAAAATAACCGAAATTACAACAAATTTTAGCATAGAAATTTATCCACTTCTCAAGTATCCACTTAGCGAGGTTCGACTGTATTATAAAAAATGATATTTTAAAAACTGTACAGGGTGAAGTAAAACAATAGGACAAACTTCTGGGAGTGATTCCTCACAAGAAATGTAACAAAAAAGTTCATGTCTGGGAACCCATCGTTTCCATGGAAAAGGCAATAATTGTATGAACGATATTATGCCCCCATAACAATACAGATTAGTGTGCTTTTTTCTCTTGCAGTTACTTTTGAGTGATCGCCGTTCAGCAGAGGTACAATGGTCCGGAATTCATATCGGGAACAAGCTGGTCTTCACATATGGAAAAACACATCTGAATGGTCAAGAGGCCACATGGATGTAGCAAGAAAAGTACCTCAACAGACAGCACACCCAAATCACAAAACATCTGCAACTATCTTTTGGCTTTTGTGTGAAAAGGGGTCCTTTGATGGAAGAGGCAAACACTGAGAGCATATTCAGCAGAACCCTGTTACAAAAGCCAGTTCCTGATGCAGAGACACTTGAATTGCAGGTACAAAACAGAAAATGCAGGTACAATACAGCCTGTGACACCATTCGGGTACAGGCTAGAACATTCAGATGAATGCATCAAAACATGATGCAACATATAAACACTTGCAAGGAGGCCACTTTTGTGACGTTCACATATTTATTGCCAAAGTAATGTCTAGTTCTATACCAACTGCTCTATTACAGAGAGACTGTCCATTTACAGACATATGTTCATATGAGTTTTTTTGTTTCTTTTCTGATCAGGAATCCCCTCCTGAAGTTTGTCCCTATTGTTTTAAGTTCATCCTATATAAATAAATTCTAAAATCAACTTAATTCTTATTTTAGATTCATTACAAAAAATTTTTTGAGTATTTTTTATTGAGTTTAAAGAATCATAAACAAATGCATTTTGTTTATATTGTAAAAAAATGTTTGTCAAAAAAAAACAAAAAAACGTGGAACTACATTGCATTATTTTTCAATAGCTATTATATGTATCATTAATACTCCAATCATTAACATTCAGAATCATAAACAAAAATGTTATCATTTACGTGGATATTATAGTCCAGTGATTATCACCTTTTCACAACCATTTACTATTCTAAACATTCATAACTAATAAAAATTGCCAACGACCTTTTGGGTCCTTTGGTGGTCTCCCCGTTCAAGTACCATCAGTTAACCGTATATGAAGGAATATTATTCCAGCAGTAAAATGAACCATTTCATTGGCCCCAGAGGTATTCAGAATTGTTTCGAGAAGCACTCTAATGAGTTCCACGTTTGCCTGACATGAACCCAGTCAAGCATTTAAATAATGTGTTGGAGAAGGATATTCGCAACCTCAATTCTGAACCTACAGAGCTTTAGCCAACTATGAATAGGTGCCTAGTATTGTATAAAATCCCCACTCCATATCCTGGCAGAATTAATGCCACATTGAATAGCTGCATTTTATTAGGCTGTGGGATGGAAGAGTGGGG
>JAHWFO010083866.1:112541-141750 GCA_023313115.1 Rhysida immarginata
AATCTTTAACAATGTTAGATGCCAATGCCATAAGCTTTAGCACTTCAATTTATAAAAGGTTTAAAGCAGAAGGGGAACTCACATACTATGGCAGGTTACTACTGAATGGAAATGTATTTCAATGGTGAAAATGCATTTAAAGATTATTAGCTTAAAATATACTGAACAGTTTGAAAGTTTATACAATTACTACATATACTCATGTATAATCAAAGCAACATTTGGACCAAATTTACTATGACCCCTGAATAAACAGGATCTAATTTGGGGTACTTATGAAATTTCATTTTTTATAATATTTCAGATATTACCTACATCACAGACTAAGTTGATAACCATCACAGCAGACTTATTTAACAAAGTTCAATACTCTACTATTAAATATTATTTAATCTGTATATTCAAGATTATTATTTATATTGCCAAAGGAAGCATTTTATAATTGAGGGACTAAAAAACTTTGGATTTTTGAAATTCTGACTTTGGATTCTTAAAGACCATCAAAAATTAGATATTAATGTATCTATCTCTTTGTCATCATCGATAAAATTAGGTTCAAAACTTTAAAAGTTCCACACTTTTGTCTTTATCGATAAAATTGGGTTCCAAACTTTAAAAGTTCCATATATATAAATATGAATTAATAATAGTATTGGGTACTTTGTTTGCCACCGCATTTTGGTTATTGCTTCCTGCTCAAGTCTTGCAACATGTGGCCTAACATTGTCCTGGAGAGGATCACCCCCATCACTGAGCTTACCAGGACGCTTGTTTTTCACAGTTTGACGCAAGTTCTACAGTGTCTTGGTGTATGCGACAGCATTAATACGGGTTTTGGGTTCCATAAACTTCAAAAGCAGAGGACCGTCGGAATCATAGAAACACGTAAGCATAACCTTCCCGACCGAACTTTGCGACTTGAATTTTTTGGGAAGTGGTGGCGATGGATGTTTTTACTGTATTGTGGATACCTTCCCGGAGGGTTCCCAATAATGGCACCAGGTCTCATCTATCGCGATAATCTTCTTCAAAAATGCTTCCCCCTGATGACTAATAGTCCAAACATTCCAGATGAGCTAAACAGCAGCCGAAACGCAGCCCTTTGTGCTCTTCCCTAAGCATAGGAGGTACCCACTGACAGCAGACCTTACCATATCCCAGGCTTTTCACTACATCACATATGTGGAACCAATACTGACGTTGTGATCCTTCGCAAGTGACCGTATGCTGATCCGCTTGTCCTCACGAACTGACTTATCCATGTCTGTCTTCAACTGATCGGTGATGACCACGTTTGCTTGGCCCAGAACAGCCATTTCCACACGACCATCATGAAACATTTTGACCCAACGCAAACACATGCTTTTCCATAAACATTCAACATCCGAACATGAATGTCAACTGGTGAATGTCCTCAGCTGTCAGAAACATTATCACCGCTCGCTGCTCAGTTTTGGACGGAAATTTAATAGGAGGGTCCATTGTAACACAAACAAAATACGAGCATAAGCCTAACGTAACTTCCCACAGCAGTGCTTATCAGAACAAACAGATGATACGTCAACAATTACCAGTTTGCCTCGTGTCTGTGCACTCACGTGCTCGTGCGCTACAGCCTGAATCACTTTCATTTGAACATGCCTTATAGTAAACCATATTTTGCTTATTTGTGGGATGAGTTGTTGTACCACCCAGACCTTCATTGTGAAATCCAGACAAGGAATATTTTACATATATTAATTAAGAATAACTCTATGTGAAGTAGCAATGATCATTGGAGAAGACAACCATGCTTTCAACATGAATTTTAAGATCCAAATTTCTCAGCTTATACACAAGTATATAGAGTAATTAAAAAAATAAAACAAATAATCAAACCCACTACAAATATCACATGTCCATGTCTCTGGTCCTGAATTTGAGGTATTATTTGCAGTCACACCATTTCCAGAGGATATAGGTTTATCCATAACTCGTACAGGTGCAAACCCTTCACCATTAGCATGGCATCGAAAATGGTCCTGAAGTGCTTCTTTAGAAGGGAGTTTTTCATTACACAAAACACATGCATGCGTTGGATTCTCATGTTTAATCGTCAGAATATTAGAATTATTAACTTTTGGTGGAATGTTTACTTTATTAGGTGTCAATACCTGGAAAGAAAAAAATAAACATTTTTAAGCAAATAAAAGAGCATGGGTTCTTTTAGCTCATCTTAAAACAATTGTTAAACTGAATGCTATATTAAATCCTCAAATAAATTGCTAAATCCCTCATTGTTACAATTCTAGTGAATGTAACATAATTTGACTATTAGATTATTCTAAGGATGATCCAAAAGTCACTTTAACCAAGAAGTTATCTATAAGTCAGACACAAATTAGGTTATCATCATAAGTTATATGAAATTTACTTTGTCTTATACCGATCATATAACAGGTACATAATTTAGTATACATAATAGGTGCTCATAAGAATCTCCTCCTTCCAATAAGCAAAGACAAAAGCTACGATTCATGTTTGTTGGCTACATGGAACAACATATATTCAGAAACTGTATATTTCTTCTTATATGTGTTGTAAGAAATTTGTTAAGAGTGTGGGATTGTTGCCATACATCCATACTTCGGTAAGCCCTGAAGAAGTAATTGGCAATGTTAAGTTAGAGTTACTTGTTCCATTGAAATAAAAATTGAGTGTGCCACAGCACCATTATCAAAAATAGATGAGAAGGAATATGACTCTCATATTCAATTGTAATTCATGGTGACAAGCTAATGTTTGGTTGGGTTTTTTTACCAAAAAAGGAGACACCCACGACAGTTCTCCAAACTCAGCCCAATGAAGAACTGGCTGGAAGAGCAGCAAATTTCTGTCCCAAAGTAGCCTGGAAATAGTCCAGATATGAACCAGGGAATGAAAGATAAAAATTTCTGCATTTACACCGAACCAGAGTAACAGATTTACACAGTATAGTTGAAGATGTTTAAGGTCAGAAAACTGTCCTGAGCATCACTTCTTCAGAAAAAAATAAAACGAACACGAGGTTGTGCCATGAATTTCTATTGAGAGTCAAATTTCTTCTCATCTATTCCTGTATTATGTTGTGTGGAAAAAAAGCATTACCAAAAACCTTCAACATACGCTGCAAATATCTTGATGTTTTTTTTATTAAAAAAATTGCATATTTTTGGATAAAGCAACTTTTGCATCATCACCCTATATTTATTTTATTATTCTGATTTACAGATAAGTTAGAAAACTTAAAAACTTTTCCATTAAATTTAAGCAAACTCCATAAAAAAATTATGCTGGAAATAGCTCAGAAAATACTCTTTCAGCCTAACTTCATGTTAAAAGCAGTTATATGTTTAAGTTTTGTAATACATGTACATTATACACTCACATGCCAAAGCTCATGGGATAGCACCTAATAATGTGTGGGGACTCCTCTAACCCGGCGAAGTGCAGCCGTGTGATGTGGCATTGATTCTACAAATAGGTGGAAGACATCTGAAGACATTGCTAACCATTCTGACTGGAGAGCTTCCCACAATTGCTTATTATGGAGCCACTACCGGCTTGCACAGTGCATGCTTGACAACTTGGGTCTCTGCGCCACACACGAGCCCTACCATCAGCTCGTATCAGCTGAAATCGAGACTCATCAGACCAGGTCACACATTTCCAATTGTCAAGTGTCCAGTCGATGTGATCATGGACCCAGGAGAGACGTTGTTGACATTGTCTTGTTGTTAGCAAGGGCACCCTCGTGAGTCTTCTGGTTCCATATCACCCTGGTTAAAATCTGATGTCATCTGGCATAGTGTCAGTTGCCTGTGAGCGGTGACCATCCTAATCAGATGCCATTGGTCCCGTATACTGAGATGGTGTGGTCAACCACTGCATTGTCCATGATGGGAGGTAATGCCGTTAAGTTGGTACTCTCGGTAGACTCTTGAAACTGTGGACCCTGGGATGTTGAATTCTTCAGCCACCTCCGATATTAAATGACCCATACGTTGCACTCCACATACCAGGACACGTTCGTACTTGAATAGCTCTTGTCGTATAGCCATTGTCACACTGAACACCTCACCCCTTACTCTTAACAGTGTAACTAAACCTACTGACACTGATTTGCATAATTATATTGTTTGCACATGATGCTACTGCCACTTGTAAAACAGTCCACTGCTATCCCATGACTTTTGGCATGTGAATGTAATATTTAGAGAATTCATTTATTCATTACCAGCTTAATAACAGCATGCATCACTAACATACAAATCAATATTAATGTTAATTTTTGCCAGAATTAATCTATAGTCCATCTATTATATCTTGGTGCCTGACTCCTGGCAAATTTTAATCCATTTAGGCTTTGATTCCTCATCTATTCCTGCTTTGACCTAATTAACTATGGTACTTGTTAAAACAGGTGCTGGCAGTAGGAGGCTATGGATTAACATGATTGGCAAAATTTGAGCTAAGACATTAATCACTCAGGCCAAGTTATCATAGACAGACTATATATATGAGGAAAAGGTCTGTGAGCACACTCTATAATAAATTCAAATGCTAAAATAATGTAAAACAATTCAGTAAAATGCCTTTTTTCACCAGTCTATTCATGATTGAATTGTTCAAAAAAAATAAACAAATAAATAATAATCAAAATTTACTCAAGTTCACATACAGTTGCAAAACAGAATAAATATATGCTCAATTGATCAATGTCATTATGTTTTGATGCTTTTAGGAGCTTTATGAATACCAGACTCCCTCTCTCCTTTAAATTAGAACTACTGCAATTGTAATTTAAGAAGGCTCAGATCAACAGTGCATTTTTAAGCAACAGAAGATATTGCATACATAAATTAGGAATGATCTGATCACCTAAGCTATAATTGCTTTTTTCTATATTGATTTAAAAACAGTAAAAAGTGTCATATTCGTTTTGAAACAGGATTATAATCAACAATGAAAATAGTATAAAAATAAAAGGTATTTTTCTTGTTTCAAATGAATGTACAGGGTGTTGCAGATAATCTACAGGGCAATGTAACGGGAAGCCTACCTGCTCGATTGCAGAGGCCGGCTCGACTTCAAATAATAATTGGGTAATTTTATCAAAAACATGACAGTTTTGACGTTCACCTCCTCTCCCCGACTTGTGGAAACTGCTGGCTGCTGCATGCCACCTTCATCTCCCTCCATTCTGCCTATCGACCGAGCCGGCCCCTGCAATCGAGCGGGTAGGCTTCTCATTATACTGCCCTGTAGGGATTTGCAACACCCTGTATGTAAGTTAGGTTAATGACCATAAGAAATTAAACAAATGAAATATTAATCCACAAAATAAAAGATTTATCAAAAGTTTTTTTTCGATTTCAAAATGCTATAGCATAACAACTGACATGACAAGTATGCTTTGCATTTTGTTTATCTTGACAAGAGAAACTTCATAGTAAAATATTTAGACACGTAAAGTATTGTTTTTGTTTTTTTTTTTATTTGTGACAGTTTATATTTAATAATTTTTTTTAATAATTTTTGTTTACCTCTCTAAACTTTTGGTTATTTTTGTCTTAAACTGTGTATTTATCAGTTGTCCCTTATGGCATTGTTAATGGGATATATTGTTATTGTTAAGCTTGGCTTCGGGGAAGGTGGAGGAATGATGGCTAAGGGATTGTTGAAAAAAGACGAGGACTTTTCTCGTGGAGAAAGGATGGGAAGGGAAAAAAACTGGGAGTCTTAAATATAGGCTCAACGGGCTTTTTTGTTGATCCTAAGATGATGGCAAGCTGTGTTTCTTACTATGGGATTTTGATTTATTGTGCTTAGTACACTATATTACATTCCAAGAAGAGTTTATAGTATAGTAAAGCTTGGAAGGCAAATTTTTCCCAGAGGATTTTATCTTTACTAAGGAATTGAGGCCCTTGGAATTGTCTGTCTAGGAAAACAAGACTGGGTGAAGTATAAATCATAATTAAAGAACTTATTGCTTATTGTGTGTTATTCAAACACGAGATTTGATATATAAATTTTATTGCATATTTGCATAATGCTTTAAATTGTGTAATTGTATAAGAGCATTCTATTTCAAAAGGGACTAAACAGGCTAGTAGCAACCAGTACTCAAAAAAGGAGACATGATGAACTTGGGTTTTTGTATCATTGAAGCAATTCTTCCGTCAAGTGTATCTCAGAAATAGTGTTGGACAATAGACTTGCATAGGACTGGTAAAACCTTTTATTTATTCTATCTATATCTTGGAATGGGATGCTGAACTCCTGTCTTATGACTTAAAGAAGATAAATCTTGGGCCATCTTCTCTCAGAGAAGGCAAGCTACGAAACTGATTTACTGTAACAGTATTCGCCATTCTGTTGTTGAGTAAAAATAAACACTGAGCATACTGCAAAAACTGAGACTAAACTTACTGTTTATTTACGAACCTAGGATTACATCCGGGTTGACCCTGTTTGGGGTAATTATCATAACTACCCACAAAGGGGCGATGTCACATATTCCTCTATTCAGAAGGGGATGAAAACGTAGGTTACCCTACGCATGGTTATGTGCCTCACAGTGGCGGCTCATAACTGAAATTTCTAGGGGTGCTATGTCAGAAAATTGTAATTTTTTCACAAACTAGGGAATAGCTACTGAAATTAAGCTTAAGGATCATGCAATATACATGTATAAGAATAGTATTAAAGAAAAAAAAGACACATTATAATGAACGTTATCGATATCGAAAGTGAAACTAGGGGTGCCACAGTGCCTATGGACGAGCCGCCACTGGTGCCTCAGCAAACAATCTTTTGGGGTGGTTGGTCTGATGAAGGGGATCTGATTTCAATAATGAGAGGATCAAGAGCAAATCTAGGCGGGGGAATCGTGAGTGACTTTTTGCGGTTGAATTTTTCTTTAACAATGAGCTGGGTGGCTTGATCACGAGGGGAGGACATGTTCCCTAATACGGGAAGGGAGAACAGAGGCACTTACAAATGGACATCGACAGCAGGAGGAGCTAATGCCGAGCTCTCCACTCGGCAGGGTAAGCCCAACCAGGCTTAGACATTGCTAAGATCTGAGAAACTGCACCAGTGAGGTGAAATAATGAGAGAATTGTTAAGTGACGATATTTAAGTGCTCGAATGGTCTTGGACTGGTTCGAGGAACATGACGTAGACTTTCACCTGCTTCAGTGGCCAGCTCGCTCGCCCGATCTCAACCCGATCGAGCATTTATGGGATGAAGTTGAGAGAACCATCCGATGCCTTTCCACACTACCGTCCAACCTGCACCAATTATGGGGCACTGTGATGTCAGCCTGGGCTGCTATTCCTCCACAACGGTTTCAACACCTTGTTGAATCCATGCCATCCATGTTCAGGCAGTTCTCGCCGCTAAAGGAGGCGCAACACGTTATTAGCGGGGCGTCTCTAATAAATTGGTCGTTCAGTGCATGTTACTGGTGTAACATTAAAAATTGAGTAATTATGTCTTAACAAAGTGATCGTAATGTGCTCACGTCAATAATGTTTAAAAAGTAAACAGAAAATCACTGCTAATAGATTTTATATCACATGCTGTTATTTTGGTATTCTTAAATGCCACTGATAGAGTACATACAATAAACTTGAAGGTGTCCATGAAAAAGCCTGAATAGTTGATACAGCAGAGTTAAGACCTTGATGATCATATTGTTGAAAATAGGATTTGAAAAAGTTAATCCTTTTTCAAGTTATTGTTCAAACGGCAGACGCTCGGACGGATAAGGGACAGACAAAGATAAATAGCTTTTAGCTAAAGCTCCTAATAATACTATTTGTCAAGATCAAATGGTATAAAGTAGAAGTGCTAATACGTTATCAGTACAGACAAAAAGGACATTAAGCAACTGACATAAAATTGGACTTATTAAATCAGCGGTAATGAAACTCGATGACAAAATGTGATTGATGCTAACACACAGGAAAAATATTTCAAAAATACATATTTTATTATCACAATCTTGCAATTAAAACAGAAGTCTATTGATTTCATGAAAATAACAAAACAGAACTCTCTATTTCTTTAGTGCAAAATTGGTTTAATGCAAATCACTGATTTTTCAACAAATATCCCAATTGAAAGTCAATCACATCCATTATTTCTATGGAAAAATGATTTATTATGTGTGGGGGGAAAAAATAGGCAATCCAACAGAAAAAATAAAAACTCAATTCAAAAAAGTAAAGACAGTAGTATGATGCAGTTTTCACAGAAATGCCCAGAAAGATATGGAATTTTTTTAATAACAAAAATTTTTTTAATAATAATGGAACATTAACTCTACAAATTACTTTTACCTTCCAAATTTAACTGGCAATTGAAACATAAATAAAGCTACAAATTATCTCTAAACAGCAAGTAGAACAGCTTTTTAAAAGTAAATGGATGATAAAGAAAATATAATTTTTCCAAATGTATGGCGATATTTTTTATTCCAGCATAGATACATTTGCCACTGACAGGCTGTCAGAAGTTTGTACATTGGTGCAGCACACTTCGCAACATAGCTAAGATTACAAATGTTCAATGTGACAGCTGTCCTCATGAGAATAACAGTCAGATGTGGCACAACACTCTGCACATCATCAAAGAGGATTTCAGCAGTAATTCTGTCATACAGGGTGTACTCAAATAACGTGTAAAAACTTGGGAGGGGGGGGGGGGGGTAGATAGAAAAAAAATGTTGAAATCCTACCCGCAGGAAACAGTTGTTCGGATAGATACTATTTGGGTCTCAAGAGAAGACCTCCGAGTTGCACAATTCCACCACTACACGATAGAAACGTTTGGGTGAGTGCATTTCTGAAAAGGTTGGACACTATCACACAATAAGTGTTCATGCCAGAGGGAGTCAATTTGTATTGTAAAACATTTGCACGTTTCATAAAAAACAAGTCACATTATTGTACTCTATACAATGTGTTTTTGTTCTTTTTATTACATGAATGATCATGATTTTGACGTGTACCAGAAGCACGGGTTGAGTGCCATATTACGCCTATGCGACATCCAACATTTTTTATCTAAAGACAATGCCCCAGAGAAAAAAACAAAAGAGGGAAATGTTGCTTAGATTTGATCCTCTATCACCTCCCCAAGTTTGTACACGTTTTTCGAGAACACCCTGTATAATGGCATCAACAAGGCCAATGACAACGGCAGCCCTCTGTACACACTTGACTTCAAGTAATCTCATAATCAAAGTCACAAGGTGTAAGGTTTGGAAACCTTGGTGGCCAATCGTTAAAAAGAACAGCAACAGGTAGCAGGTTCGGGACCATTACAGCGCCACCAGTCTGTGTCAAATATAACTATTCTGACAATTTTTCAAGAGCCACCTACCAACATCTTATGTCTGAACAACTTGACTATTCTAAGATAAAGCATAATGGAAATAGGCCTACATGTTTCAGTATATTCCATGTCATAAATCAAACTGTCCCGACTTACAAATCTTCTCTATGTATATAAAAAGTATACGCTTCATTGAATAGAATTAGTAATGGAAAATTAACACTACAAATTACTTTTACCTTCAAAATTAAATAAATAAATAAAATTTAACTAGCAATTGAAACATTTTTTATTTTATTTTTATTTATTGTAATCCAATACGTCCATCCAGAGCCTGTATGGCCTGAGGCCGACAAGTTGGATCCCTGGATGGACCTGGATTAACGACTGCTGTATGATGGTCCCTGGGGTGGGGAGGTGAAGATCGTAAGTCACTGATGAGCCGCCCATCCAGTGACTAGCCGTGCCTGATGTTGCTTAACTTCACAGAAGTTGTGTTTCAGTGAAAGCCCACTAGGCCACGGCCTCCCCCTATAACATAAATAAGGCTATAAATTATCTCTAAAAAAAAGCACAAGAAAACAGATTTTTTTTTTAAATAAATGAGAAAAGAAATATAATTTTTCCAAATGTATTGCAATATTTTTTTCTTTATTAGGACTAATAATTCAGAAACCTTGTGCATTGAGAAACCTATTGTTCTGCATTAAAGTTTAGAAGAAAAAAAACAACTCAAGAGTAGGAAAGGGGGAGTTAAATTTAAAGCTACACTAAAACAGAAGAAAAATATCACACAATATGATATCAGGTATGATTATTCACTATGGAAAAAAAATAAAAAAACACAGGGAAAAAATCTGTTGAACCAGATTTTGCATTCCAATGGCCTGCGTTGTATCAAAAACAAGCAAACATCCATAACGCTGCTTAACTTGTAAACAATTGATGTCTAATTTTTTTTTTATTCAGGATATAGATAAACTGTACTTTGCCCTATTTTGTTTAGTCATATGAGGTATACATTACTGCCTGATACATAATGGATCAATGCTTTGCATAGACATAAGAGATGCATAACAAACCATAGAACATAGCCAACCCCCCCCCCCCCCCCCCCCCCGATTGGAAAAAGTTCAACAAATACTTGATTAAATTGATAAAAATAAGATATAAACAGGAAACTTTGGAGTAACGGTATCGACTTTATTCTGCAAGATGGAGCTGGTAATTTGGTGCCATTTTGTCACGTAATTTTCTCACATATGTATTCGACTCCCACTTTCCCTCCTGGTAATACCCATACTATAGAACAGGTAATTTTGAGTCCTGTGGTGTGTATAACTCACTTAAGACAAAAATCATAAAGTTTTCAAAGTAAGCCGATGATATAATATACTGGGGTGCAAATTAAAATGACAAATGCAAAATAAAGTCTATCTCGAACAGTAAACAACAAAATTTAATAAAGTTTCAATAAAACTTGATATGGAAAGACAATGATGTATTTCAGAAAGATACATAACAGAAGCGCTCCAAAAATCACTAAGGTCATGGAGAGAATACTGTAATTGAAGCGACAATGTCAAATATGTAGTAGCTCGCAGAATAGTGCCGAGTGACATAAATAAAAGTTCTAATCAGATATAATGCCTGGTCAATGAATTAGAAACGTGTCATATAATATGGAAATGCTATGCGCCATAAGCATAGAGCATGCAAAATCACCTGAGTCACATGAGTTGCACATGGAGTCTCAACTCATATAGGCAATTAGTGTGAATAGTAGTTGGGTAAAATGGGGAAAACGGAAGATCTGTCTGAGTTATTGTGGGAGCTTGGCTAGCAGGTGCCACGATAGCTAAGACAGCAAACTAACCAGTATCTTGAAAGGCAAGATCTCTAAAGAATTTAATTTGCAGAAGCAGAACCAGTAATGTTGGTCGCAACATCTACAGTGTGATTGATTTCACTCCTTGTGGGAAAAGTGTATTCATTTTCATGTGTTTAGTGTTAGCATCCACAGTTTCTGGCTTTTTGTTTTACCTATCTACAGAGCAATTAGAAAACAATCATGCAGAACGGTGCAGACCGGTGAAGGTCTACTGTGCAGCAATTGATGGAAAACTTCAATAAAGGTTCATCTTAACCCATAATCACAAGAATAATATGCAGATAAATGAGCACTAGTGCAGAAGCATCTCCTTTCAACAAAGAACCAAATAGTTTCTGGAGCAGTGGCATAAGGAGAGGCATGGTTGGGCAACAGATGGACTGGAAAAGGGTAATGTGGTTAGACGAGTCACACTACACATTATTCTGTACCAATGGCCAACAGAGGACACAGCAGAAGGCCCATGAAGCAATGGGCCCATTTTGCTTTGTCTACCAACTCAAAGTTCTGCTGGGACTTTCAAGGTATGGGTATGTTTTTTGGTTCAGGAGAGGCCTCCTGATTTCCTTGAAGGTCAGGTGATGGGCACAGCAAGAATTTATTTTGGGTGGGGGAGCGGGGGGCAGTCAAATAAATATGCGTGAATTTTGTGTGATCCAAATTATATAGTGGTGCCAATTTCCTTTGCAGTGGATGGACTGGCACTGCAATATCCATGGCAACACTGAATGGTCTCTTTCTGACGTTCCCAACTTTCCACCTGGAGTATCTATGGCAATGCTGCACAACTGTTTCTTTCAATTAGCGTTGTCAATGAGTCTTTAGCCAAACTTGGAATAACTGTGCTTCCACATCCCCCTTGTATTCCACTGACCTGAGTCCAATAGACTTTTCATGCTCCACAGAATGAAGGCAAAGCTGAAAGGGAAGAGATTTGACACCACTGAGGAAATCAAAAAAAATTCACAGGAGGAGCTAAAGGATATTCTAAAAGAAGCAGTCCAGAAATGCTTCAAAAATTAAAAAAGCTCTGGAAAATGTATATTCTTTGAGAAGAATACTTTGAAGGAGGTAAGTTCAAAAAGTTCTGGAGACAATGTCTAACCAGGGAGAAATGTACATACATGAATTAAAAGTTGTTTTTTTTTTGGAATAGTATCTTGTCCCTGGTTGTTTGATTAGACATCGTATAAGTTAATTACATTTCCTCCGAATTTTTCCTTTTAGCCAGAAATGGTAACCCTGTCCGAGATGTTAGCAGGTTTCTGGTCAAATGATTTTGCAGTTTGCTTGTGAACTACTGATTATATTAAGTAGATAAATGAAAGTCTTTTCAGAAATGTGTAACTTAATAAAGCTACTTTTAAATGTGTGTCATCCATGCTTACTCCATTCATCTGATTTCTCAAAAAAGAGCAGCCCTCCAATATTAAGTAACCAACTCTGAATCTGTGTCTTAATCTTTTTGAAGTTGCGATCTTCTTTTAGATAAGACATATGACCACTGCCATACTTAACCTCTTTTAAAGAATTACAATTAATTTTATATATCTCTCGCAACCGTCACTTTAAGAAGCTCTGTTCTAATCATCATTAAGATGAAGATAAAAGGAAAGATGGGTTAGTAATAATCAAAGTCTTTTTACAAATGAATATAATCCAGCAATCCATGGGAAAAATTAAGAGAAAAATAAACTAAAATGGAACGCATTTGATATTGAGTGCTTCTCAATGATTTTCCAAGTCACTACTAACCAAATGACTTGCCTACGTTGTCAACTAATAAAAAATCGCATCTAAACTAGGGTCACGTTTACATATTCACGTTTACCAAATATGAAAAAAAATACAATTCATAAATTGAAATGCAAAATACATAATAAAAATAATATGTATTAATTAATCAGAAAAGACCAAAAGGCAATTTTAAAATTCAGTGAAGGAACACCTAAATTTTTAAAAAAAAAACTACAGCAAACTCTACAAATCCAGCATCAACGGAACCAGGGTACTGCCAAATTTCTTGTCGAAAATGGCAAGAAAAACAATATGACAGTTCCCTTTCCACAGTTTATATACTTGGGTTGGACAAAATAATATGAACACCTATGTAAACACAATGCTCTAGTCCCATCCTGTCTGTTTCCACCTGTCTTATAGTCCCACCCTCTAGTTTTGAACCATCCGACCCAGCAGGCAAGCATGTACACACACATCATTCTATTCGTAGTAGTATAACATGCAGATGTTAAATATATTGCGGCATTGAGACTCCATTATGGCCGAACTCTCAGATTTCGAAAGAGGCATGATTGTTGGGGCCAGTCTCAGTAACGAAAATAGCCACCTTTGTTGAGGTCGGGAGAACTACTGTGTCACTGTTATGACAGCCTACAAGAAACGGGGAAAAACATTGTCTGCCAAGCACAACATGTGGCCAAGAGTCGAAGCTCACTGATAGAGACAAAAAGGATTTGAATATGATTGTGTCCAGAAAGCACAAGACAACAGCATCCTACATAACATCTGAGACGGACATGCATCTACAGGCATCAACAAAAACTATCTGACAGGAACTGCATGCAGCAAATAGACATGGCAGAGCAGCTATTCCAAAATCACTGGTAACACCATGCGATGCATTGAAACGACGAAAATGGTGTTGTGAGCAAAGAAATTGGACACAACAATGGGAGAATTTCATCTGCTTAGATAAATCGTCGTTCATATTATTCAGACAAACAGACGTGTTTACGTTTGGTTAACACCAACAGAAGCCTATGATTTTGACTGTCTCCTTCCTACTGTTAAGCATGGAGGAGGATCAGTGCTGTCTTACCATGGTCTCAGCCCATTTGTTGTCCTGCATTGCAGATTAAGCACAGGATTATGTCATGTCGTTATTCTGGCCGACCATTTTCATCCAATGCTGCAAACTATATTCCCTGATGCATAACCTGTGTTCCAAGACAATAATGCTCCCATTCACACTGCACGAATTTTACGAGACTTGTTTATTGGTTATGACGATGAACTACAACACCTCGACTGGCCCGCTCAGTCCTCTGATCTTAATATCATAGAACTTTTGTGGGAGATTTGGGAGGCCAAGCTTCATAGTAGGTGTTCACCTCCAAGGACACATTCTGAATTAGCAACTTTTTTTGCAGGAGGAGTGGCTACGTATCCCTGTGACTGTTGTACAAGATTTGTATCTGGCCATCCAATGTCAGACAAGCTGTAATTAATGCAAAAGGAGGGCCATCAGCCTATTAATAAATATTTTGTCTCATTTCACAAGTGTTCATATTATTTTGTGCAATCCCTGTAAAGGCTAATATTTATAGTTTAATAAATACAGACAAACAATTTATTTAATTAAATAAGGAATGTATGTATGCATGTTATATGTTCGAAACTTTACAGAGAATTCATTTTTATTCTCAAAATTCCATCCACTTGTCCATTGCCGAAGGAATCCAGCACGATAGCAAAGTTTTGAAAGAAAAATGGCTGCAACCAATCGCGAGAGTATGGCTTGCTGGCGATCGTTCATTTTCATCATAAAAACTGCCTTAACTGAAGGTAACAGTCATTTACTATTTTTAAAAATTCTCCCTTTAACCACCATTTATTGAAAGGTCACAAACAACAAAACCGATTTTCAATTTTAGTGTTTGTGTTCACTTTTGATTTGCATAATGGCTGCAAGTCTACACAATATTTTCTTCGTCACTTTCTTTATACTAATCAAACTTGAACGCAAACATTAAAATTGAAAATCAATTTCATTGTTTCAAGCATTCAGATAGATGTGAAAATTTTTAAATGCAGTAAATGACAAAATGGCAGGGCAGTAAAGTGAATTAGGGCACTTTTGGTCAGAAAGTAGGGATATAAGTGCACATTAGAATGGTTACTTTATAAATCCAACGAAAAAGGGCAGGGTAACGTGAGATTCTGTTTCTACCTAGATGCAACACAGGCTTTTATCTACAGAGGCAGTGTTTATGTCAATCATGATCAATCACGAACGACTTTTTTGAAGTAGGCATATACTTCCGATTGGTTGTCACCATTTTGCTTTCGAAACTTTGCTATTGTACTGACATTGGAGACAAAAATGTGTATGAAAATTTGGAAACAAGTGAATTCTCTGTGCAGTTTTAAACATGCAACAAAGCAACAGATATACATAAATGGTGTGAGATGAAAAACAGCCGGTCAAAAATCGCGAGATCTTTTAAAAAATATTTTGAAAACTGGAAATAGAATTCAGGATCCAAGCCAAACGTGACAGATTTCTGGCAATTCAAAATTTTAGGATGTCGGATTTGAAGAGTTTGACTGTAATGAGAATTCAACTTTGCAAATAAATTTAGAATCTTATGTAAACATCCATTTTTCACAAGATAGAAAACAGTGAAATCTTAAAATGCTCCAAAACTGTTAATACATTTCTCTCACTGGGAGATAAGGTGGTCAATCTCTTCCTAGAGGAAGCTGGTGAGCTGCCAACATAACTGCATCTTTACCCAGTCACACAAATCTTCGTCCACTGCAAACCAATGTACACAAACACCTCTTCAGTTGTCTAAATTTGAGGAAGAGTTCTGGGCTGTAGAGGGGATATTAAAGAATTTCCCAACCAAATCCCGTAATGTATTCCTCACCAATTTGGTAGTGTATGAGCGAGCATTATGATGAAGAAAGATAATGCCGTTAGATAGCATTCCAAAATATTTTTACTTTATGGCATGCCTTAGTTTCTTCATAGCTTTTTACAATACCTGTAGTCCCATCATTTTGCACTGATCAAAGAAGAGTATAACTGAATTAAGATGTGATTCGGTTGGCAGCCCAGAAGTTTCTTTGAAGATGGGATTGATATTTTAACCTGCCAGTGGAATAAATGAATAATGAATTTTGTAGAATACTTTTGAAGTAATCAATTATGTGTTGTGTCATTGACCAGTTTTCATTTGACCCTTAGAAACTGTCTGTCTAAGAAAAAAAAGCATGTGCTATAACTTTCTTGGCGACATAGATTGAAAAATGTTTTTGGCAACAATGATTATCATGTCTTGTACAACTGTGAAACAGCAATAAGTGCGAAACGGTTCAAAGCACTTTTCTTGTGTTCACATGTGAGAGGTCCAAAAATGTTGTAAGCAGCTGCTGCATGCTACATGAAAAAATCAAAGACATTTCTAAGGAAGTAAGTGAAGCGTTTGAAGATTCCCTACATCGTGTATGGTCATCCTCCACAAATAGATTAAATAGGCTGTACGGAAGGACCAATACAAACTGAGGAAACGACCCGAAACATCTTAGTATTCTGTGCATGCAATGGCAAGCACAACATAACATTGAATGCTTAATTTGGGCATCTCGGTCACTTGAAGTCAATCCCACAGAAAATGTATAGGCTTCGCAGGAAATGTGCCTAGAGTTTGAACCAGTTGACTGGACAGATTTGGAACTTTTACCTCAAGAGATTGCTGTTTGCTGCAAGCATTACTGTACATATTGTAAATAGGTCTATCTGGAATTTGTCCAAAAATAAATATTTTGAAAGCTGTAGCACACACTCTTTTCTTGGAATTTGTCGAGAAAGGAAAAAGCTTCTGAAGTTAATTGTTTACTATTTCATACAAATTTTAAACAAAAAAGTAGGGTTTCTATTTATCAATTTTAAAAAAAAAATAATAAATTATCTCAAGGATGGAACAAAAAAAACTTTTGAAATTTCCACAAAGAAGGAATCCACAAAAAAATTATACTTCCAAATCTCGCCAATAGGCGAAAAGGTGGCTCTGTGCAGTATAAAAAAAACTGTTACAAGGAACATACAAATGAATAACAAAGACTAGAAAAAGCTATGTCAGATAGATAGATAGATAGACACAGATTATTTGGATTATGATCTCCATCTCAAAAAGTTTTTAACTGCTGGTATGATAGGAGCTGAAATGATGTAAATGGCACTAACATTGATCAGATTGAAAATGGCATCTATGAGAGAGAAAGCTCAATGCATTCTGTGGTTTCATAACTAACTCACCGATTAGGTTGCAGACTAAAATTAGCTACAGTGCTATGTAGCATCTCAATTAGAGGAGTTCCAACCATGGGTAATTTATCAGCAGGACTGTGTCCCTACACATTCCACATTGGGCATTATCTGTTCTAACTCAATTCAGTATTTCCCAACCGATGATTTGGAAGAGATGGTTAGCAGCATGGGCCACACGCTCTCCAGACATAACACCCTTAGACCTTTTCCTGTGGGAATATGTTAAGGATAAAGTGTTTGCTATACCGGCCCTCGATATGAACACATTAAAGGCAAGAAGAATGGGTGCGATATTGTCGGTAACAGAAGACATGCTGGCGAATGCGTGGCAATAAACTAAATATCTTCTAGGTGTTCTCAGAGCTACGAAAGGTGCACACGTTGAAGTTCACTTATGATGTGAAGAAAAACAACTTTTTGAGATGAAGATCATAAAACAAAAAACCATATATATCTTTGTTGACAGTTTTTTTTTTGTTTTTTTTTAATTATTAATTTTCTTTATTAGGGAAAGACGGGGTGTGCTCACCCTGTATAACAAAATTTTTCAAAACCAATTCCTTTTTCCACAAACATGTTTTACAATTAAAAATCTTCCTTTTATAAGGCTTCAGCAGAAAAGTGAATTCAAGAAATTATTCCTTACAAAAAACTAAAAGTGGAGTAAGAAATCAGTTATCTAAAATGTAAAATAAAATTCAAGAACAGTATTATATCATTGAAAAATATCTGCAAACTGCCAAGAAGTCACATATTTCTCTTTGTTTATTTGAACTTCATAAATAAGGTATAACAGTTTCAAAAAAGTCATTAGAAGTATGTTAATAATTTTTTTTAATATTTTTTAATTTATTTTTTAAAAAATAATTGTGAATTTGAATGATAATATATATCAAAGTATTTTCCTTTTTTTTCTTCTGCAGAACAGGTCTATGTATTTTAAAATTTTAATGAAAATGTCTTGTAATGAATGTGAAGAAATAAAAGAAAGAAAGACATTAAGAGTACAAAATAATTTATTTCCAACAATTTAAAAAATGTTTACATTTCTAGTCACAACAGCTTCTCCTAATATATCTTTCTGTACAATAATTTTTTAAAAAATTATAATTCATTAATTCCATGCTAAGTTTGTTTTCTTGGAATGTTAATTGTGCTCTTATTTTCATCCACATCCAACATTTTTTGAAGGAACGCAACCATGTTTTTAACAAGGTTATCTGAAACAAATAGATGCATTATTCTTAAGGATGGAATGAGCAAATTAAGAATTCAAAATGCAATTTACAATAATCTCAAAACAAATAAACAAATAAAGCTTATAAAATTGAATTACAAAAACTAAATTACATAAATAACCATCCCTTAAGATCGTTTAATGATAATCTTTAGTAGACTAAGGACCTGTCTAATAATACTAACCTCAACTATAGTCCGTTTCCCTATAATGGTAGAGAAACTCGCATGATTAACGTGATCTTTTTGCAACTTAAAAAAAAAGTGCTCCGCACAAACATTTCAGATTCAATTTTTATTAGAATTGCTAATTTTTATTTTCTTCCTGCATAATCTTAAAATTTTATTTTGTTCTGCACTTTTTGTTTCACAATTTAAAAATAAAACGAGGTGTGGTCACCACACGACTTTCTTGTAAGTAAATGTCCTGGTCCAAATACAGAAAAAAATTAAACAACTGTCTAAAATGGCTACTTCTGATAGAAATTTTGAAAAAAATTGTGAATAAAAGTTACTTCAAATCAACTTCTAAACACTTTGGTATAGATTCCAAATTTTCCTATACCATCTTTCGCCTATATTACCAAAAACTGGATTTTGATGAGTAAAACTCGTACTTCCGGTTGGAATTTTGAAAAAATTTCGTTAACAAAACTTGTTTAAAATTAGCTACTAAACACTTTAGTATACTCTACAAATTTTCCTATACCGTCTCATTTCGCCTCTATTAGCAAAAAATTAGATTTTGATAGGAGTAAAACTGGTACTTCCGGTTGGAATTTTGAAAAATTTTTTTAACAAAAGTTGTTTAAAATTATAATTGTAACACTTTTCAATCCCTTCAAAATTTTCATAAATGCAATGGTTAACGAGATATTTCAAAATTTATAGTTTGGCGCTGGAGTAAATTGATACTTCCGATTCACCGATTTCACTGGAAAACTAATCATACCTCCCAAGGAAGATTATAATCATAAGTTTAAAGAAAGAAAGTTTACTTTCTCGTAATCTAGGTACCCTAAAACGTTAAGATCAGTGAAAATCTCGAGGTCAAAATTTTTCCTGAATACAATACTTCCTTATACAATGTATAAGAAAGTAAATGGAGGAAAAAAATACTTTAAAATAAAGTGAGGGAGGGGGGTCAACCATCTTGAAATGGATTCAGTGAGATTGAAATAAACTGATTTGGAAATCAGACTGACTTGTGGATTCAGTGAGATAAAATAAACTTACTTGATAAAAAACTTATTAGCTTGAAGGTGAAGGTCAGCTCTCGCATTCAGTGGGATAAAAATGGCTGAAGTTTTTCAAATTTCATATCAGAAATAAAGTACAATGAAACCTCCCTAAACAAAGCACTGATGGAAAAGGACAAATTTGTCTTTTTTTAGAGGTGGTCCAAAACTGGAGGTTCCCTAACCCAAGAATGTTGCTTATCTACTATTGAAAATAAATATGTTTTTCTTAATAAAGTTGTCAAACTCAGTTAAATGCAATGTATTACTTTATTTTACAATTTTACAGTATAGTCGTCCCTCCGCAAGTCTGGATTCCCCAAGTCAAAAAATTCCACAAGTTGGCAATTTTTTCCTGAAAGCCAAGATGGCGGACGATGACTTCTGGTTGGGGATTTTTGCCAACAAAAACTAATTTTCTGAAGTCGGAAATGTAAAAAAATTATTATTCTCTTTATAACTTTTATCCTTTTCTTTAAAATGTCTAAATTATTATACTTATGTTATGAATGAAAATAAGGAAACTACTGAGCAAATATCTAAGGATTAAGACAATTAAAATATTCCACATCAACCAATTTTTATCGTTCCCCTAATGCATATAGCCTGTTTTGGGGATCTATATAAGTTAATTATGCAAATTAATATAAGCCACCTTTCTTCGAGCTGATTGTTTTTCATGAAATTCAAAGTGGCGACCTATTATAGAAGCACTCAAAATACTAATTTTTGGGAGAGTGAAATTTTTTCATGAAAAAAAATCATGCAAAAATTTTTTTTCATCTAATAAATAATAGATCTAATAATTAATAGATTTTTTCATTTAATAGGGATTAACATTTATATGAAGCACCAAATTATTTTGAAAGAATATAAGTTTTGCTAATTGATAGAATTGATAGCCAGTAAACCTCAAAATTTAAAAACAGAAAAATTCAGAGGTAAATTTCAGATTCAATTTTTATTAGAATTGCTAATTTTTATTTTCTTCTTACATAATCTTAATATTTTATTTTATTCTGCACCTGTTGTTTCACAATTTAAAGAAATGGAAAAAAATTCTTTAAATACTTTAAGATAAAGTGGGGAAGGGGGGTCTGTCATCTTGGAGTTCCACAAGCCAGGAAAATCCACAAGACTGAAAAGTCCCTGGAACCGAAGTTGCTACCTTGTGGAGGGACATGTATAGTATAGAATGTAATAAAAATCTGTTTCGTTGCTGTTTTTTTTTATTAGGTTGTTTATATAAATAGGATTATAGTCAAGCACTTTGCTAATTAGTGACATGAACATGCTTCTCCAAAAGCCAAAGAAAGTAGGGTGCCCTGCTGCATCTTCCTTTACATAATTTTTCAGAGTTTTAATTGTATTAACTACTTCTGAATCTTCAACATCTCTTTATCCTCTTTGTCCCTTATATGTTGTATCACAAATGGTATCAGGATCACTTTCACCATAACTCTCAATGTCCTCAAAAGTTAACCACTCGATTCCCAATCCACCTGCAATGTCCTCATAGAGTCAACCAAATCTTCAGAAGACTCGTCCTCAATATCTGAATTTACAATATAGCAGCTTTCACAACAGGTAATTATTGTGTCTTTTTTGATATTCACCCATGCATATTGGATCCAATTTACTGCATCCAGCACAGTTACAGACTTTGCCAACAATGAACCAGCTATCAGAGCTCTTACTTTTCAATTGCAATGTCAGATCTGAGGCATACGTTCTATAGTTTTTTAGGCAGATAAACGTTTTACAGCGTTTTGTGATTGGCTGGTGATGGTCCCTGCAATGAGGTTCTCAAGCCCCATTCCAACGTTTTCAACCGTGTGATCTCAAGATTCAGTAACGTTCCCTGGCCCCCCTAGATCGCCAGACTTGTCCGTTTGTGATTTTTTCTTATGGGGCTACCTCAAGAGTAAAGTGTACACAACTCAACCAAGACTCCGGATGAGTTAAAACAGAGAATTCAGGATGAAATTCACAGTATCCCAGCTGAGATGTTGCAGGGTTCAGTAAGGAATCTCAACAGCAGATTTCAAGAATGCATTCGTACAGGAGGATGCCATAAAAAATGATAAATTCCATTAATGTATCGTAAATGGCAAGTATACAGGTTTCAATTACTATGAATAAAGGGTTTTTCTTCCATCACTCTTGGTTTTATTGGATTGTTAGAAAGTTCCCGTTTTTTTTGGGTCACTCTGTATAAAAGGGCCACTACCCTCACCTTTTAATTTTATCCTGTTTCTTGCCGTTCACCTTTCTTCCATCAGGCAATTCAAATAAACATATGCTTTTAGTGAGAATGATTTATTAATTTTGGTTTTTGGCAAATGCAAGTTTGATCTTGAACGACAAAAATATTTTTTTTTTCAAAATCAGGATATTTTTTTTATTTTAAACTCTCACACCTTTAGATTCTTTTCATTAGCAGCTGATAGCACCAGCTGATTTCCTAATAATATTCACAAAATTTTCAGCAATTCTACCATGAATTAAAGATGCAAGCCAGAGACTATCCAATTTAAAGCAAATCATTTGGAAATACATGCACAAACAAACAACTTCTACTTCCAAAACACTCCAGAGATTAGGCAATGTTACAGTTATTCCAAATGGAGGAAAAAACCATACCAATCTATGACTTTCACTTTCAACAAAAGTGAATCATAAAATCAAAATAAAATATGATAAACTTAAGTATTGATTCATAATGAAAGCCACATTCTAGTAACATTTGGATACCCATTTGTTTGTTCATCTTTAAAGCAAAAAGTATCGTACCTTTATTTTTCCTGCCTAAGCGAATGAACAATGAGGTGTAGGTGACCTTCATCCACATGCAGTTGGTCACGTAGGCGCAATGTTGCTGGCATCAACCTCCACGCGATTACAGTTAACCTGCTGATTTTGGTGGCTTATTATTATTTCTGCAATCGCTTCAGACTTTCGTAATTTACAATTAGAGGTCAACGAAGTTACTTCATTATAAATTTTTATAACATCATCTTCTTTCAGCCTTTTTAAATCTTGTAGGCGATACATTTTCCGCCAAAACGTACACTAGCAATGGGAAAAATGGACGAATGGAAGTTTTTTGCCTGCCGGAAGCAGCTGCTGCGCAACGCGTGCCCGGCCCATCTTCTTACTGAAAAGGGTCCATTCTGCACCTTTACAGATGTTGACTACTGACTGACCTTTTTAAATTACCTACTAAACTGATATTTTTGGCTCAGCGTTTCCAAGGAATACTTGAGTTAATGTTAACAGTAATAAGTATTACCAACTTAATATCTAAGTAGAGAGAATAACTTCTTGTTTGTAATTCAAAGATTTTCACAGGTTTCCGAGATCCTGATTAGAATCTAGTTAACTGATGTATACTTTAGAAAAACCGGCCTTTTCAGGGCCAACCGAATTATCTGAATATTATCAAAATTTGTGTAATACTAATCTAAGTAAAATTCTTTTTTTCATGTTTTTCATACTGGATTGCATTTTCTTAAAGTATGTGTGAAAATCTAGTTATTTTATTATAAAAAGAGTGTAAGTTTTTTTCACGTGAAATCCGTAAATAATAAGTTCAAGTATTTTCTAGTAAATTTCATATACAGTCGAACCTCTATAACTCGAATATCATGGGAGCAGAAAAAAATTCGAGATAAAGAGGTTTTGAGATATGGAGGGTTTCTTTTAAATCAATATTTTTAGGTTAATAAAGGTACCGTGAGATTATAGAGAACAGTATCAGTTAAAATGGTACATGTATAGAATTACGCCATGTATAAGTGGTGCCACTAAGATCAGAAACGCACAAACTGCACATGCTCGAAGATCTCTTAGACAACAGAGACTTGCCAAGGAGCTCGAAATGATTTTGTTAATAGCGCACGAGAATATTCTAACTTTAACAGAAGTGAAGTCAAATTTCTTCGTCTTCGTAAGAAAATTTCTCATATTTCTCTTACGTATTTAAATGCTATGCATTTTGCTGGCACGCGAAGTCAAAATTGGACATAACGAGGATTCCAAGAAAATGTTTTGAGATAATGAGGGAAAATTACATTTAATTATAATTATTAGTGAAAATCTAGGGAAATAAATTTTTTTCAATATATTGAGTTTTCGAGATACTGAGGTTCGACTGTACATTAGTCGCAGGACCCTGCAGTAGCCAAAATTCATGAAAAAAATGCGACCTACATACCAATATGTATTATATTTATCATTTAATAAATATAGACAAATAATTAATTTAATTAATTAAATAAATAATGTATTTGTAGATTTTAAATAATATATTACAAGGTGTTAGTAGAATCCAGAACCGACGGCTTAACGTGCCCTCCAAAACACAGGGAGGGGGTGGGGGTAAAAATCTCGCTTCATTGAATGGTCACCATTGACTAGCCGTGCTAAGCTATGCTTAACTTCCAGAGTAGGCTTGCCCTGTGAAAGCCCCCTTGCTCCCCATGGCGAAACCAACAAATTGGATGATATGTTTCAACTTGTCCATTTCATATGCACTAGCTTTTCTTTTATGAGCTTTGCTTGAAGTCAATACAGCTGTATTATCTCACCTTTTGCTATGAAAATTCTTTGTTCAAATCCACAAATCAATTAATTTGTTAAATTGATGCAATCGTCAATCGATTCAGATGCAATACACAAAGGTCATAATAAATATTAGTTATACTTTTGTATTGGCTCTCTCTTAAAAATTTTTGTTCTTTTGAAAAGTTTTATTTATTGAAAATTTATTTCATTTTTCAACTTTAATTTCATAAGAAAACACTGAGGAATCTTTTGTGATGGCTAGCAGCCAATGTAGTTGTGCAAATCAAAAGTGAATGCAAACATGAACCATTTCTTTGAAGCAGGCATGCACTTCTGATTGGTTAACACCATTTTGCTTTTGAACTTCGCTATTGCACTGGTTTTAGCGGCTAAAAATTGGACAGAAATTTGAGAAAAAAAAGTGAATTCTCAGTAAAGTTTTTTCAAACAGGCAACATGTATACATACAGGGTGGACGAAAAGGTACTCCCCTATTTAAAAATTATTTATTGCAAAAAGTTATGAACTTACATTCATGAAAATAACTTCACCGTAGTATAGGCTGACTCAAAAAGTTTTTTTTTCAGTTCGCCATTTCTTCCACCACCATCCGGGGGAGCTGGCATGGGTGATGGATTGAAAAAGGCGACTCTTGCTGAGAAGGCGCAGTGCGTGCTGTGGTGGAATGAGTCAAGATCGCCCAACATGGTGCAAAGAAATTATCGCCGTTTGTATGGAAAGAAACCACCAAATGCAAAGTCGTTAAGGTTGTGGTTCAAAAACTTTCTGATCACTGGTAGCGTGAACATCTCCAGCAAGAGGATGTTGCACCACCGCATTGGGCCTTGCTTGTGCGTCAGCTTCTAGACAAAGTTTTCCCCGGCCGTTGGATTAGGCGTGATCGTCCAATCCCATGGCCCCCATGCTCGCCTGATGTGACGCCCCTTGACTTTTTCTTATGGGGTTACATAAAAGACAGGGTGTATTCAACTCCTGTCTGCGATCTGGAAGAACTGCATGAGAGAATCCGCGCTGCCATTGCAACAGTGGATGCCAGAATGCTTGGGCGCACATGGGTGGAGTTGGAATACCGATTGGACATCCTACACGTCACCAGGGGCGCCCACATCGAACTTGACTAAGTGCGAAAAAAACTCTTTGAGTCGCCCTATGCGGTGATGTTAATTTTATGATTGAAAATTCATAACTTTTTGCAATAAATAATTTTTAAAAATAGGGGAGTTACTTTTCGTCCACCCTGTATATCATAAATGTAGTGAGATGAAAAATAAATGGTCAAAAATCACTAACAGATGCACTTCGAAAATTTTTGAACATTGGAAGTAGAATTCAGGAGTCAAGCCAAACATACAAGATTTTAGGAATTTTAAAGAATTTTACTATATACTCCAAAAATTTTATTACCGGTACTTGCAAAAAGTGGATATAAATACATTCTTTCTTCACAATAAAAAAATCGGAATATTCATAAAAACAAAGCAACATATAAATAAATGTTAAGCATCTTGAACTTTCTGGTTCACTATCAGTTTATTATCATTTAGTTCATTGTCAATACTTTCTTGGTTTTCAGTCAATTCAAGAGTAATGATTTTGACATGGAAGATGAAGAGCATAAAAGTTCACCAAAAATATTTGAAGAAGCAGATGGAAGTATTACTGGATGAAGATCTGTGCCAAACAAAATTAATTTGAGCTGTGCATTGAGAGAAAATTCTCAAAAAATGTATATATATTTTTATAGCCTTCAATCATTGATTTCTTTTATATAGGATAATAAAAACTTATGATAGGAATTTACCATATTAATTTTTTTTTTTCCACGGAGTACATGTTGAGAAAAAATTATTCATAATGTACATGCTAAAAAAAATATTTTTAAGTAAAT
Source organism: Rhysida immarginata (assembly GCA_023313115.1). Classification (NCBI taxonomy): domain Eukaryota; kingdom Metazoa; phylum Arthropoda; class Chilopoda; order Scolopendromorpha; family Scolopendridae; genus Rhysida; species Rhysida immarginata. The sequence goes on from JAHWFO010083866.1 coordinate 138,825, forward strand.
TGTATAAGCATTTGGTATTTATATAATAATAATAATAATAATAATAATAATAATAATAATAATAACAATAATAATAATAATAAACATATCAAAGATTCGACTGATGGGTCTTGCAGGAAATGCCATATCGCAGAGGAAACCATCCAACACGTCATATCCAGTTGCAAAATACTCACGCAGACAGATTATTTACATAGACATAACCAGGTAGCCAACATCATACATCAACATCTAGCTAAGATACACAAGCTAAGGGACATTCACACTCCATACTATAAATATATCCCCGACCACACATAAACTATATTTTGACAGAGCTATAATCACTGACAAAACTATCCCTCATTACAGACCAGACATTACACTAGTAGATAATCAAAACAAAGTAACTTACATAATTGATATCTCCATCCCCAACACACACAATTTACAAAAGACATACACTGACAAAATCACTAAATATACGGATCTTGCACACGAAATAAAACGCCTTTGGGGTGTTAACAGAATACACATTATTCCTGTCGTTCTTTCTGCCATTGGGGTTATTCCACATTCGCTACACAAAAGCCTGTCAACACTAAATTTAAACCCACACTTATACAAACCTTACAGAAAGCCACAATTCTAAACACCTGTCACATAATAAGGAAATTCCTACACCCAAACATCAATACTCCCACGAGTGCATAACTTTCCCTCCCTCGCATTTGAGTCCCTTGGGCTTGGCTTCCGGACTTGATCCGAGTTTGGCTTCCCCAAACAATGATAATAATAATAATAACAACCCACACTTATACAAAATCTTACAGAAAGCCACAATTCTAAACACCTGTCACATAGTAAGGAAATTCCTACACCCAAAAATCAATTTCTTACATATGACTCCCTTGTGCTTGGCCCTCTCTTGTGTTTGCCTCTGGGACTTGGCCTCCAGACTTGATCAGAGTTTGGTTCCCCCAAACAACAATAATAATAATAATTAGCTAATGGATTTTATGCAGACATTTTGTAATCTGTAAATTTGACTGCGAATATTTTTGTAAGAAATTATGTTACATGAAAATTAATGCCGCGGGGTTACTTACTTCGATGTAGGGAATGTATAAAAAAAAAGTTTGAACCTCTTATAAAAATGTTGTGTTTTTAAGGTGTCTCATTTCACGTAGAATGACTCATATGGGGAATTGACAATCCACATCAAATTGTAGAGCATAAGTGAGATTTGGAAAACATTAATGTTTTTTTGCGCTGTTTCCGTTCATAAGATTAATGGCTTTTTCTTTTTCAAGGTAAACAATATTATGAGAAATTCCTATCTTGAAATGTAGCAAGAATTCATTTTTCACCAAGATGGAGCATTGCCACATTGGCATAATGACTTTTATTGGTTTCTAAATTAAACATTGCCTCAACACTGGATTGACGAATGGGACCCTAAGATTTGGCACTATACTCTTCGCTCCCAAGATCTGTGAACACCATGCAACTTTTTCTTATGGGGATATGTAAAAGAATGTGTTTATGTTCCACCATTACCTGCTGATTTGGATGAGCTCAGAAACAGAATAATGGATGCAGTAAATTCTGTGACAGAAGACATTCTAAGACACAATTGGGAGAATTCAGTTAATGCATTGATATTGTTATGGAGCAAGTGTAGGGCACATAGAGCATACATAATTATGGCAAGTTAAAATTAAGGACTTGCTCAACAGCCTGTAAGTTGTTTTGTAACTGTAACCCGTTTGCATTATTAAATGCCATTCAGTTAACTGTTCAGATAAATCATAGTCTTAAATCAAGCTTCATATACAGTAGAACCTTTGTAAAATGAACATCAATATAGAGAAATTATCTCTATAATGTAATTCTTCTGTGGTCCCAGCAAAAATCCTACAGATTTAATGCTTATTCAACCTCCATATAGCAAAATCTTTATAGTGTAATTAAACCTATAACGTAAGGATCTTTCCATCCCAACAATAAATTTTAAGGTATATTTTAACTCTTTATTATGAAATTGGGTTCCCGCACTTAGCATAACCAGACAGCCAAGAAACGAAATTATTGCAAACAGCCAACAAGCGTTACATGCTTTTTACGTTACAAGCTCTGCTCAATTAGCTGTGGCTGTAGACTTATTTTATAGGCAAAATTATGAAAAGTTCTCGTGAACGTTATCTCACCAAGCTACCCCTAATGCACTGCACAGCAATAATGGTGGTATGCTGATGAGTTTAAGCATGCGAGCAGGTTAAAAGATTATTTTCTATGAGAATCGACACGAGAGCTACTGTAAAAGCTGTTGGAACTTGGTGGAATTTTTTTTATTAAAAACATTAAAATTTGTTCAAATTTATGAATTTTTTTTATTGCATTCATTGTTCTGCCCACTTTGTACTGTATATGATAATAAGTTATTAGAGAAATGTCCAAAAGATGTCCGAAAGGACGTTTTTCTAATAACTTATTATTTTATTGAAACTTTAAGCCCCTAAATATTTTTGTGAAATGCTAATGTTATCAAGGCCGACGAAAAAAACACTCGTTGGTCTTAATATGTATATTTATGTCATATGTATTAATGGTATTTTCCGTAAAATACTTATTACAATATTATTTTCAATTCATTCTGCTTTCAAATTTTAATTATTTCAGAAAAAAAACTTTTTTCAGCATGACTTTAAATAGGCAGCGACGTCAAGTATCGAAAAAGTTTTGTTCTTTATGTTATAAAGCGTTTAAAGTAATATAAAATGTTGACTTTTTTTTTTTACAGAAATACTAAATTAAAAGTTTAAAAATATATAAATGTAATTTTTAATAGTTTATATATACAGTAGAACCTCGTTTTTACGAATTTCAGGGGACCAATAATATTTATTCGTAAAATCCGAACTTCGTAAAAAACAACCCCCCCCCC
>JAHWFO010083866.1:141850-197146 GCA_023313115.1 Rhysida immarginata
ATTAGTTGCATACAGATGGTTTTTTTAGAGTTTCTAAGGAGCTTTTAATTTGTGAGGATGTTGCTTTGAATGTCGTATTTTCCAATTTCGCGTCACCTTCATGATCTTCTTCGGCGCCATCTTTGATAAGATCGCAAATTTCGTTATCGTTTAACGTCGGAGAGGTTAAAACTTCCGCATCAATATTAACAAACTCGGAGATTTAGATTGAAAAATTCAGCTTACTTTTCAGGATTTCCCACTCTTCAAATCCTTCAAATTCGCTATCATCATCTTCGGGTGAGACTGCAAGTTCAATTTCACTTTCGTTTGCATAGAGAGCCTAGAAAGAGAAAGCACTTCCTCTTTCTAGGCTCTCTGTTGGCGACGGCAGAAACTAGTCCACAGTTAATCATTGATCAAGACAGCGATAACATAGGCCAAATGAACAAAATGTAACCAGATGAAAAAATGCAACCAGGCCGCTCACGCAAAAAATTTTCACTTTTTTAGTAAAATTTTTTACTACCAATTACAACTTCTAACTTCGTAAAATCCGGAATTTCGTAAAATGCGAGTTCGTAAAAACGAGGTTCTATTGTACATCAAGATGAAACAAATCTAAGCACAACCGCAATGCAACATAATACAGGGTGCGGAAGATATTTGAGAGCACATGAGTCAATACGTCATACTATTTAACACTTCCGAAACGAGGCAGATAAACATGGCAAAACTAAAGATAACCCAGCAAATGAAGCGACATGCTGTCATCGTCTCCTTGGCGGCAGGACACTCGGACTCTGAGATTGCTGCATTTCTGAAAGTCACCCGTTCGTTTCTGAAAGATGTATTGGCAAGAGTTGTGAAGCCTTGGATTACTGCAGGACTCATGTAGGTTTTTCAACAGGACTCTGCTCCAAGCCATAAGGCCCACAGCATCTAAGCATGACCACAAATCTCAACGACCACATCCCTGCCAACATGTGGCCCCCACATCCTTTGGGCTATTATGTCTGGGGCGTTGTTGAGAGGAAGTCCAATAAGCATCCACACAACACCGTTGAAGCTCTCAGGCCAGCTATTGTAGAGGCAATGGCAGAAATCCAGAAGACCCACCTCATTGCTGCCTGCCAGCGGTTCCGACACCGTGTGGAGGCTGCCATTGCGGCGGACGGTGGTTTTATTGAATAACAATATGTATTTTGCAGTCCTTTGTACAAAAATTTAAATTGTATTAAAGGCTCTGTGGTATCTTAAGTGTCTGCTCCTTTTACTTGTGAATGTCGTTTTTTTTTCAAATACCTGCCACACCCTGTATCTATATCAGGGAAGAGGTAGAACGGGAAGTGCAGGTCGTAACAGTTCCAATGCTATTCAAGTGAAATCGAAACTGCGCCACTGGTCTCCAACGGGCAGGCCGCAACGAAGGAACTTCCGCTCTTGATAAACCTCTGGCCTTCATGGTGCTGCTCTTGCTCCTACCCCTCTCCTCCCCATCCGTGCTGTTCTTTTGACCACCCTCTCGTAAATGCTATTTTATTCCGTTCATTTAACTTTAGGTGTACGTATCTCTTCATGTTTCTAATGTGCTCTTGTTCTGTTCCGAGTTGGAATGTGTCAAAGCAGCACAATCTGGCCCCGTCTGTCTTTGACTTGTCGGAGAAAAAAATAAAATCGGGCACTAAGTTGCTTGATGCGCTGATGACATTCGTTGAATAGAAGAACAACTGCCATGAATGCGTGGCGTAGAAACGGCTCTTTGAAAAAAACCAATCACATTGTAGGAAATTAGATGCAAATTACATTTTATGTAAAGAAGCTTAGATTAGAGAAATTAGAAAATAACTGCTTCAATCTTGGCTTTTTATATTCACCTAATAATTTATTTAGTATGCAATCACTTATTTAAAACTGTATTTTTCATCTAAGGCTCAGTTTCGATTAAAGTCGTAATGGCCTGGCTGCTTGGATTGCTAATTACATCCAATTTCACTAAATCCCCCGAGTTTCGCTTCCCATTGTAATTCTTCCCTGTCTATATAGTAAAATAAATTTGTCGGTCCCTTGAATGTTAGGCAGGCTCCACTGTATTTTGAACATTTATATTTTATAATGAATAAATTTATGTACTGTATTTCATTAATAAAGCTAGAAAATATATGTCCTGCAATTACTCCAATGAGAATAAGATAACTTAAGTGAGCGCCATTACATTCGTTTTGTATCTAGTAAAGTAAATAAACGAGACTTTACAAATAAAATTATTTTTCTTCTTTTTTTCACTCAGTTTAGTTTTAATAAATGAATAAGCATTTATAATCAAGTGGTATCCACACTCTTTTATTTGGAAAATAAAGATAACAGCATCCTTCCTAGTCATGTGATCGATTACCATTGGAGAATTAAGCATGGGATTATTTGTTATAAATTTGTTTGAAATAACCAATTGTTATAATATTTTGAAATACATGTATCACCAAGAAAATTAATTTTTATATAAGTTATAAAGAAATATAAAGTTTTATATCTGCATTGCTATAAAATTCAAAACAAGACACTGCTGCTCAGAATTTTTATAAAACATAATTCAAGATGAAATGCGATCGTAGAAGTTTATAATGCAAAATATATTTATTACTGTATATATTAATAGCTTTAAAAAATTCTTAAATAAACAATTTAAAAAGGAAGTGGCAATTTATGGGTATATGCACAACTTTTAAAGAATCGGAAGAACAAGTAAATAATCGATCGGTGCCAAAATTTCCGCGATAAGAGCAAGCAACTAGAATAAAATAAACCAAAAAATAGAAATATAATCAAATATTTTAATTTGTAGTTTAAATTCATGATGGGAAGAAATTTAAATATTTATATTAAAGGAATATACAGAAGAGTTCATGTAATTCGAATCCAAACAGACCAACAAAAAAAATTTGAATTAGGTGATAATTCGAATTTTACGATTTTGGTCATAATTATACACACTAAAACGAATATTGCTAAAAACTAAGTATTTTGGATTATGGATAATCAGTAATCGTATTATGTATTGAAAAAACAATGACAAGAAACATTTCAACTCTGCTGTTTATTTGAAGTATAATTGATTTTTGAACAAGAAAGGTGGAATATTTTTTCATCAGTTCATTGTTGAGTCTCTCAAATAGTTCGTCGATCTCATCCAACGACGAAGCTAAGCCAAATGCTCGGATAGTTTGGAAAGCATAGAAAGCTTTTCTCTAGCAACTTCCGATCTCAACGCCTCATACGATTGGCTGATTTCTCAGCGATCATCGGCGTTCCCACGAATGCTACCATGGGAGAGTCAGCCAATTCTATTTTTAGTAGCACGGTGTTCGGGATTGGGAATGCTGACAGCTTGTTCAGATCAATATGGGAATTAGTCACAAATTATTTTTGGAATAACTATGGTGTTCGAATTAGGCGATGAAAAATACATTATTATGTATGAAATGTACTTGATGATTGATTCAAATTGGGCGATAATTCGAATTATGCAGTAATATAGTAAATGTAAAGGATATCAAACGTTCCTTGCAATTTATACGAATTACGCAATAATTCGAATTTGGCGGATTCAAATTACATGGAGTCTACTGTAATTCTTTTCTTTATTTTTTATTTTCTTCGTTGCCGATTGAAATATGAACATGGCATACGATCGTATTTGTAGTACTTAAACTTAAAAATAATAAAAACAAAACTGAACATATTATCCTGTCCAACGAAAGTTTTACTGGGCATGCCCAATTAAATTTCCAATTTCGATTGTTAGACACTGTTAATTTTACTTTACAACAATGTCTAAAAATTGAAATCGGAAATTGGCTGGACACGCCCAGTCAAATTTTCATTGGACGAAGTATAATTAATTGACTAATTGCCGAAAATTACAATAAAATTAGAAATGGAATACACTATTCATGCACTGGCACCAGAATTTCCAGATCACAAAATTTTTGATTTACTCAGCAGATGGGACTACTTTACCCAATTCTTGGATTACTGGAAGTTCTGAATCATCGAGTGCCAAATTAAAGATTTTCACTGTAATTATTTGAAATTGGGCCTTTCTCTTTGAAACATCCTGTACGGTATTAAGCTTTATATGCTTATAGAATATTTTCTAAATGTTTAATCAATAAAAAATCTGCTCACCTTCAGGTTTAATCCAGCTAACTTCAGATTCATTATTCATAATTCATAATATTGAACCTCTCTGTTCACTTAAAAAAACCACAAGATTCTGACATGTCTAAAGGAAAAGAAAAACACATCCTGAAGATTGCTTCTCTGATCTTGCCGTATTGATCTTTCATGTAAATATTTAAAAGTAAATAATTAATAATATTTAAGTAATATAAAATTAAAAAATAAATAAACATTTAAATATATACAAAACAAATACGTTCTAATTGAAGTTAAATATAAAAGCTATCATCAAACAATGTGATAAAATATAAAGAAAACATTTAGGATGTAACAGAAAGGTTCATCACATTTCAAAAATCTATATTTTTTTTAAAAAATGAAAATATAGAGATAGGCGACATATTGAAATGTTTGTAATAACCTTAAGTTTTGTTTATAAGTGTTCGATGTGTCCTCCTCCTGTTGCATGGCACACATCCAGCCAATAATCAAATTCCTTCATATCTGCTGAAGCATATCTAGAGTCACTTCATGAATGGCGGCTATTATTCGATTTTTAGCTCCTCCAGATTTGCCGGAAAGAGGGCACAAAAACACAATTTTTAAGTATCCCCACAAGAAGAAGCCATAAACAGTGAGGTCTGGGGATCGAGGTGGCCACAAAAAGGCTTTGTATTGTGTGCTGGCCATCTTTTCAGTAACTGACGAGACCTCCTTAAGTCTTCCAGATGCACCCTAGAGACCTCTACCGGCAATGAACAAAAACTTGACGTTCCCCTTTATCAAATGCTGTATGGTTCACTGACATTCAACCAACGGTTGCCGATCTATTTATGATTGAAATGAGATGAACCTTTATGTTACACCCTGTATAGGTGTGTTCAATGGAAAAAAAGTTTTTTTCTTTCAAAGTATTCATGGCAAACACTGGCATAATTACAATATCATTTTCAATGATGTGGCCTTTTAGTTCAATGTGCTTACGCCAGTGCTGAGCAAACATTGTAGATACTGTAGGAAGAGAATTTTTTCAGATGGGAGCCTTCCTGCAAATTCATTTCACTCAGCTTTCATCCCAGGTCATGAAACGCTGCGGAAATGCGTTATCATCAGCCTCATGCCAATGCAGAAACTCCTCACAATCCACAAACGCATCTCTTTATGTTAGGTGTCAATCGCTTCAATATCCATTCACTTTTTTAGAACCTCAGCTCATTGATTGTGATGTGCAGGTTTTCTCATATCACATTCTCCACATACCGTCAGAATAGTATCTCGAGATAACCACCTCCACAATAATTTTGCCATCACACTCTACACTTTTCAAATGCCTGGAAAAGCAATTCATTTCGAAAAATAGCAATAAAAGACATTTACTCAAAAAAAATTACATGGACAGAGCAATGTAATTTTCCAGTAATCAGTAATTAAACAGAAATTAGAAACAAAGAACATGTAGGGAAATAATTTTGTGATTGCCCTGTGCACCATGTTTCCATGCAAATTAGTCAGCATAATTCTCTAAATCAGTCCTTAATGGAATGAATCATCTGCAGTTATGAAATCTTGGAAACATGTGAAAGATAGGACCAAAAAAGAATATTCAACTGATTTCAAATTGAGGATACCTTCCTTTTTGGAAATTGGCAAAACACAAAAGTAGCTATGATCATATCATGCAATGTGCACAGAGCACTCTTCCGACATTAACAGAAAACATACAGGCAACTGGACAAGTCTCAAATAAAAAACATATTGGACAATGACATAAAACACTAACATCAAGTTTCAGTGTTACGACAAATAGAAAATAAAATAAAAAAACTGACATTTCGGATAGAGGCTATCCTTTATCAAAACAAAAGGTAAAACATAGAAAAGAATTAAAGGGCAAGAAAACACAAACCTAGGTAAAAGTTTGGGGACATTAGAAGACATCTTTTATACAGACAAAACAGGGAGGAAAAGAAAGTATTGGCTAGGGAGAACAGAAGGGAACCAATGAGAAGCCAGAAAATGAAAGAGATGACGTGCTGGGATAGGACAAGAGCGAGGCCAATGAGGGATGATAAAAGGGCGAAGAAAAAGGTCCATTAGGAAATGGGATGACACATAAAAGCAGGAATGAAAGAAAGTAAAAAAAAAAAATCATCTGGAATAAGTGGAGACAGCACACAATTGTCATCTCAGATCGAACTATAAGAAATCGTCTCCATGAAATGGGATTTAAGTTTTGCAAAACAAAGCCAAAACCATTTCTTTCAGAGAAGCACAAATATGCACAAGTAGAACTTGTCTAGGAAGCCCAGGAATTAGTCATTGGGAGATTGAATGAAAGTCATCTTCAAAATAACATTAGGATATGCTGATGCTGATGGCACATTCATCTGGAGAAGGTCAGATGAAAAGTTTCATAAAAAATACCATCAGTTCAAGTTAAACACCCTCAGTCAATTTTAGTTTGTAATTGCATGTCATGGCTTGGCCCTAGGAAATTTTGTGTAATAAACTACAGTATACAGGGTTTTCCAAAATGATCTTAACAACTTTGATCACATATATTTCAGAAATGGGTATAGGTAGAAAGGTGCGGTTTGCCTCATAATGTTCGCACATACCTAATGTTTTGTTTGTTTTTTTTTAAATTGTGCGCAACAGTCCAAAGGTAAACGTGTGGTGTAGTCTGCTTCATGACCGGGACTGTTTTTCTTTGCAGAGGCATCAATAACCTCCACTGTTTATCTAGACGTGTTGGAACAGTTTGCATTTCCACAGGTCAAAGAACTGCAACCTGACATCAGGCAGCAGCAGGATGGTGCCCCTCCTCACTGGGTCTTGATGGTTAGGAAGGCTTTGAACGACACATTTCCAGGTCGCTGGATTGGCAGAGGAGGCATTTCATGGCCTCAAAGGTCTCCAGACATAGCCCCATTAGATGGTTTCCTTTGGTGCTTTGTAAAAGATACTGTCTACCATACTTTGCATCACAGCAGCAATTAATGAGGAAATGCTAGACTATTAACTGGAATATCGCTTACATATCCTGTGTGCTACAGATGGCGCACACACTGAACTCTGTTAACCCTGGAATACACAGGCAAATTGAGCTTACGCTAAAACACAGGCAGGGTAATGCAGAACCTCAAGCAAAAATACGCTTCTTTTTTTGTTATAAAATGACATTTATTGGTTCAATTTCTTTAAAATACATAATACAACAGTACATTTAAATTAACAAGATAAAATATTTAGTCAGCACATGACTGGCACATATTTTTTTATGTTAAGCGCAAACCGGCGTTTTACATTTGGCACAAAAGGTTTTGGTTTTTTTGTCTTTCTTCCTCGGGCACAGAGCACATCTTGCCTGATTTGGTAGTCCCTCCATTGAAGTAGGTGGATTTATGGTGTGCGTTTCAACACCAAGAACCTTTTTTATATCCTCGGAGAGTTTTCAGTCTCTCTTCCATATAAGGTTTTGCTAACTGCAATCCAAGATTTTTCAGAAATTGTCATATTCACAATCTAACAATCACTTAGTAATGACAGCAGAATCACTATGAGTAGGTTTACGTGTTTCCATTGTTGAATTTTTTACAATAAAGTCAAGAAAATCTTCATAAAAATGTTCTGTACAATACTGATCTTACCATTTCTGGTACACAGGTGGGGTTTTGTGGCACCTCAAACTAATGAAAACTGTTAAAATAATGTGAATTTTAAATTTCACTTGCACATGTGCAAAAAAGACTATCTGAAATGAGAATAAACAAAGCATCATGGCGCTATGTGTAATGCAGCGCATCTAGTGACAATTTGAAAAGTCACTGGGGTACTGTGGCACCCCCATGTGTTTTCCAGGGTTAACGGCTACTAAAACTTTAGGTGTGTCTGGTCTGAACATTATGACACAAACTACACCTTTCTACCTATCCCATTTCTGAAATATACTTGATCAAATTTGTAAAGAGCATTTTGGAACACCCTGTATTGTAAACGGGAGGTTAATGGGGAAATCCTTGACCAATTTTTCATTTCATCAGTTGAAGACCTTTTTGGTGAGAATGACTTCATTTTCTAAGATAATAATTCTCCATGCTATCAAAGTAAAAGTATTGAATAATACATACAAGAAAATGAATTCATACGTATGAAGGACTTCCAAATAGCCTGGATATGAATGCTGTTAGGTTAGGTTAGGTTAGGTTAGGTTTTAGGTGGAGGTTGAAGAAATTGAAGGAAAACGTCTTCAAAACGGTCAGAGTTAAGTGCAGCTATAAAACAAAGTTGGCAGGAAATTGGTGAAAAGTATATTTAAAAATTGATAAATAGCATGTCTCAGTGAATTTCTGAAGTTATTAAAGGCCAAGAGAAGTTCAACAAATATTATTCTGATTTATTTGTTATAAATCCACAGCCCTTCAAGGTCAGTTTATACTTTATTTTATCTATTAAATGAATGTATTTCATGAAATGACTGCAAAATTATTTACATACACTGCAGTGAATGCAAAATTGTTTCTCTACACATTCTTTGTTTCTTATTTCTGTTAAACACCTACGAATAGTGGAAAATTAAAGCTTTATCCATGCTAATTTTGGTAAGTGTTTTTTTATTGCTATGTTTGTGAAATAAATTGTGTTTTTCCGAACTTTTGAGAAGGTTAATGTGTGATCACAAAATTAATGGCAGGAGTTGTATATGATACAATGATTTGGCCATATTCGAGATTTTTCAATGCAACATTTCTGCTTTCCCATTGAATGCACCTTGTATTAAATATTTTGTGATTGAAACAAAAAATTTCCCATAATGACTGTGATTTTTTACCAAAAAGAAAGAGTAATTATTATTCTGAAGATAATTCTCTTCTTCATATTAAAAAAAGGAATTTACAAATACTATTACTCTATTTCCAGACCAAAACTATTATGAAAAAATGTTTAAAAGATATACGGGTAATACCGGGATGTTCAAATAGAATCAACTGATCTCCAAGCCCTATTTTATAAGTCCTCAAGCAACTAGTCACATACGATTGCAAAGAGCGGATATCTAAGTTTTAAATATTAGCCACTGCTCACTAACTTTGAATAACAACAGCGATCAACTCAGATTATCTGTAGAATGCATGTTATTTGGTGGGTATTATAGTGCATTTTCTTAATAAAATATAACGTTATGAAATCAGTTCATTCTTTATAAAATAACCCTTATACCTAAATAACATACAACACTAGCTTTTCATTTCAAATCCCAGGAAAATTGAAAATTTTAAATTATAGTATAATTCACTTAATACAAAATTATTTCCTACCCCAACCCCAAAAGGATGCTAACTCATCCCATCAATATGAAATATTTTTACATAAACAATTCAGATAATAAGAAATAATTTTTGGTAAAATTTTGAGAAAAATGCAACTAAATTTTCTTAATTGAGGGAAATTTTTTAAAATATTAAATCAGAGACGTCAATACTCTTAGGTCTCATGGTGTTTTTGCTTAAAGAGTTAAGACGTCAATCATCAGGTGGAAGATGGCTAGTACAACATGAGGAATCATTCAAAAAGAATCATTCATGAAGAATCATGTGAGGAATCACGTTATCATGGGCGAACAGTAGGTTGTGATTCTATAATTAAGAATTTGTTAAGTTGGTGAAAGCAATCAACTATTCTTGATTTTTTGTAAGTAGTTTGTTATTTATTACAGATTGCTTTTAAAATTTACATGCAGTACATACACTCTTCAGATAGATTGAATTTCAGCTACTATGGAATAACATCATATCCCCTTGGATTTCGTATTAAATGGATTATATTGTATTAAAGTTAAATAGAAATTAAATAAGCAGCTTCAGCAATTCACATACTAGTCACCAAAATTCACAATCTTCATTATGCCCATGAAAATACATATAAATTAAAAAAAAAAAAAAAAAAACTTATAATAGAATGGCTTCACATTACTTCTGGATTTGCCATTCAAATAATCCCTCACATAGTTCCCACATCGATTATTGAGAAAACTGATTCTCATGCAAAATATTTTTTTTCTGATCACATTCACTTAAAATGCCAAAGAGTGAATGCCATTATTTTATTCATTTAAACTAGCATAACGAAGTTCATCACAACATTCATCTGTCCATTCAGCTTTAAGTTTAAGTATTTTAATTTATAAATTGTGCAATTTCAATACTTAAAATGTACTAACAATGTACATTTGTTAAAACAGTAGCCACCATACAAAATAAAGACCGTAATTACTAAGATGCCTTCAGTATATTCATGCTCAATAGGCTATTTAATGGTCAAAATTTTTAATAAAGTGTTTAAAAACATACTATGAGAAAAGTGACCGAAATACGTTATCACCAGTGATCTCAAAGGAGGAAAAAAAAATGCAAATGTAAAAAAATTGACTTTTATTAATTAAACTAGGCATCATTAGATGTTCTATACATCTCCCATCAAGATGTTGTATTCTTTTCCCAATTTTATAGAAGTTTGATGTTCTGAACTGAAGACATTCTTCAAAAGAGTTTTGGGTGCTTAATTTTTAATGCACTGCATACCTAGATGCAATATCTCTCTCTGTATTAACGGTTTCACCATATTTCAAGAATGAATAGTGGAAAATGCCAGCTGGACACCACCAAAGAATTGCCATTATCTTCTTCAGATAAAGAGATGATTTTGGTATGTGTCTTGGGGCTTTACCAGCATTTAGCCGTGTATAGAGTGATGACAATAACCATGCAATATCCATTTTTCATCATATCACCATTACGTTCGAAAATGGTGTTTTCTGTTCTGGGAGACCACAGGAGTGCAAATTGACAACTGACTCTATGTTTTCCTCAGGGGAAACTACATATCAAGCTTTTTGGTCTTACCTAGTGCTTGCAAGTAGTTTCCCTCTTTCCATATTGATTATTTATTATTTTATTTTTGATTTATTTATTTATTGATTGATTATTTATTTATTTATTTATTTATTTATTTATTGTATTCCAGCTGGACATTAATCTCTCTGCCAGGTCCCTTACAGCTTCTTGAGGGGCACGACTCCACTTGTGTTTGGAGCTTGTCGTTGTCAATGGCTGATGCTGATTGACCACTTGGTTCATTTTCTCAAGGGTCATATCACCAGATCAGAATTTTTAAAACCATTGCTGAATAGTTCGTTCATTTACCGTTTCATCTCCAAATGCTTTGTTGATGTTTCTCACTGTAACTGCTGCGTTGTGATAAAGTTTGAATGTATAAAGAAAAAAATATCTGTATTTGGCTTATTTCTATTTTGTGTCTATACAGGATGAATACAAAAGTCTGAACCCCCCTTTTATTTTTTGAACCGAAGCAGATATGTCAATTTTGATGAATCCAATGAATAGGAAGTTGTGGGTGGCCTATCCCATGGTGCACTTTTCATCATCCCAAATATGCAAATTAGGACACATTCAAAATTTATCTCAAAAACCGTAAGGGATAGAGAAAAAAAACCCAATTGCAAACTTGTTCAGCATAAAAAAACAAACAAACAAAAAAAAAAATCATCCAAATCGTACCAACCAATCATCCACAATCACGTGGTGAACTGTTTGTAGCATACAGACAGTCACGCTGCACAAGGAAAACTGAATGTTGATATTTCCACCATGTAAAGCATGCAAATCAAAAAATTAACATACGAGGTCTGTTCAAAAGATACGTAGACTGTTTGAATTGCGCGGGCCCTGTTGGTCCCAATCAAAATCGCTTGGTGTCGCCATCTTCTGACAGATCCGCTGATTACAAGGCAGTTTTTTGATTGCAAATATCAGTATTGGTTGATTAGCTACGCGGTTGTTTGTGAAGTGTGTTTTTTTTCGTTTGGCGGATTTTTAGAATGAGTGACTTGAACGAGCACAGAGTTGCTGTGAAATTTTGTGTTAAACTCGGAAAAACTGCCACTGGACGAGTGGAAAAGGCCAGAAATGTGGACGAGAGGTGACTGGTTGTTTCATCACGACAACGCTCCAGCCCATTCAGCCCTCAGAACTCGAGAGTTTTTGGCCAAACACTCGATCACTGTTCTTCCTCACCCACCCTACTCACCTGACCTCGCTCCTTGTGACTTCTTCTTGTTTCCCAAACTCAAAAGACCTTTGAAAGGAAGGAGATTTGAGACGATTCCCGACATAAAGGCAAATGCGACGAAGGCGCTGAAGGACATCACAAAAGAAGCGTTCTAGGACTGTTTCCAAAAGTGGAAACACCGTTGGGATAAGTGTGTGCGTCGGGGAGGAGAGTACTTTGAAGGGGACCCAGATGTTTAACTTCTGAATAAAGTATATTTTGTTTTATGACGTCAGTCTACGTATTTTTTGAACAGACCTCGTAAATTACCATACTCACATTCACTTTCATGCGGAAAAGCAAATAAAAGGCATGTTTCATCACACAGAAGACAGGACAATTCCAGGATGGCAAGCTACACTGTTCCGGAGATGGTCAACATGATCTTCTGCTTCGGAGAGACAAGGAGAAACCTACATGCTACAGTTAGGTTGTATCGAGACAGATACCCTAACGAACGCCATCCATCTCGTCAAACAATGCATCACATTATTCAAAGATTCGAGACTACAGGGAATGTTACTGCAGAACAAGGACGACCAAGGACACAAGGAGACGAGGATACAACAACACTAGTTCTGGCTGCAGTTGCTGCAAATCTCCACACAAGCAGCAGAGCAATTGCTGCAGATGTTGGTGCCATCAGAGAACTGTTCACAACATCCTACACGCACATCTTTTTCACCCATACCATATTCATTGTCATCAGGAGTTACTGCCATTGGATTATGTTGCTAGGGCCGCCTTCTGCAACTGGTTACTTACCTCCTGGACGACAATCCAAACTTCATTCATGAGGTGTTGTGGACAGATGAAACCCGGTTCACCAGGGATGGAGTTATCAACAGGCACAACCATCATCATTGGGCAGACGAAAACGATGTCTGTGAGAAGCAACTCATCAAATGAACTGGAGAATCAATGTGTGGTGTGGATGGTACAATGACACTGTGTTTGGACGATATTTTTACGATGGAACACTGACTGCAGAACGCTACCGGGCTGAAATTCTCAACGTGGTAGTCACAGACTTCATTGACAATTTGCAATTGGCCTCGTATCAGCGCACGTGGTTTCAGCATGATGGAGCTCCTCCACATTACGGGTTGGTCGTTCGCGAGCGTCTAAGTGAGATGTTTGGACAACAATGGATTGGCCGAGAAGGACCAGTTCGTTGGCCACCCCGCTCCCCTGATTTTACACCACTTGACTTTTTCTTGTGGGGATACCTGAAGGACAAGGTTTATGCTACACAGCCTGCCTCACTGGAGGATCTGGTTCAACGAATCCAGGAAGCGTGCCGAGGAGTGACACCAGCCATGCTTGCCGATGTTTTGGCGTCAGTTAGGTTCCGTGCCCAATTGTGTTATGGTGCCCACGGTCATCACATTGAGCATTTTGTTGATTAACTTTTTTTAAACTGTTTGAAGTAACTTGTTTGTGCAGTGTGACTGTTTGTAAGCTACAAACAGTTCACCACGTGATGGTGGGTGATTGGTTGGTCCGATTTGGATGATTTTTTTTGTTTTGTTTGTTTTTTTATGTTGAACAAGTTTGTAATTGGGTTTTTTTCTCTATCCCTTATGGTTTTTGAGATAAATTTTGAATGTGTCCTAATTTGCATATTTGGGATGATGAAAAGTGCACCATGGGATAGGCCACCCACAACTTCCTATTTATTGGATTCATCAAAATTGACATATCTGCTTCGATTCAAAAAATAAAAGGGGGGGTTCAGACTTTTGTATTCACCCTGTATAATTATATCTACGAGCAGGCACTCAAATGATTCTTCGCTCGGGTGATTTATAGTAAAAGTTTTACTTTGAAATTTTAGATATTTTAAGAAAAAATGATATCAAATTTTATACAAAAATACATATCCACAATCTATGTTTACATTTCTACATAATATACCAAAATGTGAAATACCAAAACTAAATTTTTATACATAATTTTAAGGAAAATTAAAATAACCTACATTTTGAAATATTAAATTTAAAAAAAAAGATATATTTAATACTTACATATTTTTATTATTCCTCCAACTTCTTCAAATATTTCATGAATGTTTCCTCTCATATCTAGTTGAGTTTTCCTTATCTTCCTTGACTGTTTAATTTCTTAGAGATGGTTGTTAAAGGTCCAAAAATAATATTTCAGCTTCTTTATGAAAGATTATATTGTACTATTGATGTTGATAACAAGATCTTCTTAGCTTTATTTTTAACATCTGAATATCAGTATCCTTTAGATATGAAAATCTAATGATATATTGCTTTCTCACATTTACTGTATATAAAACAACATATTTATCACTTCCGATAAGTGAAGTTTCAAATTTCTAAATATTATTATTTCTAAATTCCATTATTAACCATGGTTGTAAGTTACCGAAATACCAAAATGACTACAATCATGTCTGCTTAGGGTTAAAAGTGTAATATAAATTTTTACAAAACAATATTTTTATTTTTCCCTAAATCTGCAACAAAAGACTTTCACCATAAATTTCGACACAAAAGATTTCATAATTAAAATAGAAAGCATAAGAAAAGATGGGGAGGAGTGGAAGAGATAAAAAGAATTTTAAGTATTTAGTGGAATCCTATACCTTATATAGTGAAACCTTGTTAGAGCGATCCTTGGTTTAACGTTTATTTCAAAATAGTGAATATGTTCAAAATCTCCTTCTGGTTTCCTATATAATAAACGCAAAAAAAATTCATAACAAACATCGCTCCAGCATAGTTTTCAGATAAAGAATGATACACGAAAACCATGCACTTTAACTGCTATTATTATTAATGATCCAGCACTGTCTAATCTTTGGGGTTGGAGTGTATTATATCTCCTCTAATAGACTAACCACACTTTCGATTTAATTAAGTTGCCAAACAGAAATGTCTACCTTTTATTTAAACGAGTTTAAATTGAGAACTTTTATTTATTTATGTTTTTAATTTTTAATAAAGAATTATGATTTTGCAATTATGAAGATGGAAAATGTAGGGAAATAAATATTATATGCTTAAAATTGAAAGTCATGATCAATTAAAAGCATTGATAATGCTCTATGAAGTTGATTAATGCATTGAAAAATCTGTCAGGTATAAATTTTTTTTTATGTTAAAGTATCTCGTTAAAGTTCTGATTTAATTATAAATGCAATGAAATACTGAAAGTAGGAGGGAACAATTCTTTTCCAGAAAAATAAAGGCATTGAAGAGAAATGTGCCATGGCTGCTAGCTCCAAAAATCCAGATATACAGGATAATTCAGAACTCTTTGCCCAAGCTTAACAGGGAGGTAGAGAGGATATACATGAACACGTTTTGCCAATAAACCAATGGTCAGAAATGACTCAGTGCCCAATAATGGCACACTGAAAGAAAATGCAGTTAGTCGAGCAGGCATTGTTGGACACTGAGCCATTTCCAACCATGGGTTTATTGGCAGAAAGTTTTCATATTAACTCCCTGTTAATTTTGGGCAAATAGTTCTGAGACACCTTGTTTAAAATTGAGCTATTACAATTTTAGCTGTTGCCAATATTAGACTACCGAAAAGACAATGTTGCCAGTCATATAATACCAGCCGATGCATAGCAGTCTAACTCTTTACACATGAAGCTCCAAAATATTCTCTATATTTTAAAACTTCTCCTAAATATTTTCTGCATTTTCAATTTTCTGATATGAAATGCAGTTTCCCCCACTCATTCAAGTATAAAGAGAATTTTTCTAATACTTAAGTTGGTTAGACTGCTGACTATCTGCCCTTACAGAGATAGTAAAATGATCATATTTCTGCAAATATAATTGGATTAGTTCTGTTTGCATTTTCTCTCTGCCTTAGACAGTTCCAATGTGTACCGATTTCCTATACAAATATCAAGCAATAAGTTTCTCCATCTGGGCCTTTAAGTTCTGCATAAGATAGACATTTTACAAAATGATTATAAGATAGCAAAATTCTGGAATTCTACTTCACCTTATACATAGTGCAGTTCAATCTTTAACTCTGCTCAAAGTATGAGGAGCATTCAAAAAGTAATGCATGAAAATTTATTTCTCTGAAAGCATGGAACATACAATTTTGCGATTTGGTCAGTTCTAATGAATATTTGTCAAATAAATCTTCTTCTGTTTCTTTGGATTTATGCCAGTGTTCTGGAATAGCGTGCATTCTCCCTCGATAATATTCTTGGTCCTGCTCATGCAACCACGTTTTCAACACCATGCATAACATTATTATCGAACTGGGCCCACGGAATGCATTTTTTAAAAGGCCAAATACTTGGAAGTTCAACTATAGAGTGGCAGAGGCAACACCGTGAGGTTTGTAACATGCATCACTGATACAGACCATTTTTAACACTCGCTATCGCGCTGCCACCTGGCAGCAGAGCCTACAATTTTGCACAACAGAGGTGGTAAGTTCAAACTAGGACTCTTCAAAACTTCAGCTGCATAGCTCATTATCAGTGTTGTAGAAATAAATTATGATACATTACTTTTTGCATGCTCCTTGTATAAGCCAAGTTTTAAGGACAATTTTACGGTTTTGCCTAAAGCACAAAATAGTTTGGCACTGGCTGTGCTTATAAATGACTGTGAATGACGATGTTAGAATCTTCAGGGTTAGTTTCCAAAACCACCACCTCAAAAATCCTTGAAAATCGGTTCATACCATTCTGATTTATTATGGCAAGTACTTCAATAAATAAAAATAATTTATGAATTTGAACACTATATAAATTAAGACATTGCTGCATGTGTATTTAAAAAGGTTAAACTAGACGTTTTGCAGATCATTAAACGGATTGTGAAAATGGCAATGGTGGAAGAAAGAAATAGCTGGGTTGGCAAAAATTAAAAATGAAACATTATGCAATATATAATTTTGTTGTTAAATAATTTTTTGTTTATTAGCTGAGCAGTCACCAAAACTAACTGAGTAGCACACTCTTTCAAAATGTTTCGGGGAGAACAGTGATGCATAAGATTAGATTATTAGGAATGGCCTGACAAGAGGCCAACTATAACAGGGTGTGACTTCACCCATAATTAAACAAGTAATCCTTGTGATTTATATCAGAAACAACAAGTCAAACATCAAAATATTCATCCCTGTAATCCAAAGAAAGAAGAAATTCTATTAAGAAATAACCAAAAAAGCTTAAGAAACTGTGGATACTTACAGTTATGGAAACCGAAGGAGGCAAACATCACATTTCCACAACTATTCTCATGGAAAAGTGATGTCTCACTTCTTTGGTCTCTAAAAGAATGCTATTACTCAAATTGTGGAAATGTGTAGAATATATCCGAAATCTGAAGCAGTTTGGTAATTCAAACAAAAGAAAGCACCTGTTAATTCATACAGTATTAATCCTCTCGTGCAGAAATTTTCAAAAGTTAAATTAAACAATAAATTGTTTTGTTTTTTTTCTTGTCATTGTGGTATAAAAACTTACAAAATCATTTTAAAAAAATAAAAATTAAAA
Organism: Rhysida immarginata; assembly: GCA_023313115.1. Classification (NCBI taxonomy): domain Eukaryota; kingdom Metazoa; phylum Arthropoda; class Chilopoda; order Scolopendromorpha; family Scolopendridae; genus Rhysida; species Rhysida immarginata. The sequence goes on from JAHWFO010083866.1 coordinate 159,645, forward strand.
AAATTAATAAAAATAAACTTACCTGATTCTATTTAAAAAATCCAATAGCTCTGAGTTTGGAATATCAAATTTAAGCAAATTAAAATTCAAAGGGACCTTCCAAAGAATCCATGGAAAATTACAAATTAAACTTGATCAACCTCTAACTACATCAGTTGGGTTAAATAAGAAATCAGACTAAGTGTTTACTTTAAGATGCATATGTGAATGATGAATGGAGATTTCTGTATTCTATTAAGACTTACAAAATGTTTTGTGTTTGCCAAAAGAGCTTGCAGAAAATTTTTATTCCCAAAATATCAAGTTAACAAAAAGAAATAATGAAACTATCGAATGATATAATATTGGTCTCTCCTGCTATTTGTAATTTGCTGTTGTACGATTTGTAACTCTCTCAACCATTATATAGATGCTAACAAACAGTCAAGCCAAGTTACCATGACTACTTCCTACTTTGCTATCAACAACTCATAGCCATTAAAAAATAAGGAACATGGTGCTCACTCGCTGGGTCAGAATAAAAAGTGAGATGCTTGTACTCTCTGCACATCAATTATTGTTAGAGTAAAATGAGCAGCTTAACATACACTGATTGGAAGAAAGTAATTGGACACTTTCGATTTTAGACGTTTTGTCGAATATCTAGAAAAATACTTGACGAATTATCCTGAAATTTCAGGGGTGTAAAAAGGACGTTACACGTCATATATTTCAGGGAAGGTTTTCTTCCGAAGGCAAATAGGGGACCAGCAAAGAAGTGAACCAAAAAAATAATGTTTGGAATAACCCTGTAAAAAATAATGCTTGAAATGCATTGTAGCTGTAGCATATGCTTAAGAGGTTTGTTTTACTTTTCTGTGTTCATTTGTATGAGAATAGCACGTATATTCATGGAGATATAAAGGTTTCTTTAAAAAGGTCGAAATGTTTTCGTAAGTTTTTTGTTTATAACACGCAGGATTTTCAACCCAATGCAATGCCATTTTCAGGAAACTTGACAAACCACAGTACAGACAATCAGAGTAGAAAAATATTAAATATTTCATGAAATATGAGCATTTTTACTAAATAATGTTTAACTGCACATGCGCATGCGTTACCAAATTGTCTTTTGCATAAATTATTAGCCAAATGTATAAAGTGTGACCTCCCTCCCCAAAGGTGTGAACTCCCACTACACCTACCACAAATTCTCTTGCACGGGGTTGTGAAGTCAAAGGTTCGAGACCAAACGTTAGGGAACAAACCTGACACTGTGATAGACGTTTGCCATTTCAACTCCTTTATTCAACATACTATTGCCAAATCAATACACAGTACTATTTTGCATATTTAAAATTAATCGAACAAATTTTCAGGGGCCCCTTCATAAATTAATACTAACAGTAGAGACGATGATCAACAAGTTGCCTTCTCACATGTGGGCACCCATGGCGTGTGCGAACGACTCATGTTTGCAACAAAAGGGCAGCAATGTTACACATGGAACAAAAATTTGAGTCCCCGAATAAAGCAGCTCAAGAGCGCCACGCCCCCGAAATAGACAGTAAACATACGTCTTTTCACGCACTGCACCTCCTTTATGGGCGAGTAAGGGGGGAGGTGCTGTAACCCCTCTTGGCTGGCGCAGCACCCTTCCTGCAAGCCTACTCAGGTGAGGGGATGACCTCCACATTCGTGCTCCGGCGTATACAAGCTGCCGAGCAGAAACAAGAGAGGGCCTTTCCACTCACCCAAATCCTTAAATCCCTCCGCGTTGCTGCCCTGTGCAACTGGTTCTCACTTTAGCCATGGTGCATACAAGATCGGAAGCTCTTAATATTATTAAGTTTACAAGAGACATTCTATCATACACATGACATTTGTACGATGCGACCTTACAGTTTCAGAGTGTTCTCGTTTTCCTACGCGGCACCCAGGTAATTTTAAATGTGAGTTCTGCGCTAAAGCGGAGCTGACGCTGGGAGGTTCGGCGGCACGCTGAAGATAAAGCTACTCACTACGCTTCCTACGTATACCGGCGGGATAAACAAAATTGTCACTCACCACAAGTACGACGACATCAACAATTATGGGCGTTCGGCCCATCCAGACATACTTGTAACGACCACCTGTGACTGGAGCGCTTCCTTTAGAAGGAGTAGGATTGCCATGGTTCAACTTAGAAGACATACGCTACGACGTTCCATTCACTATCTCCCATGACTCATGAATAAACAGCCAACGACGCAAAACATTTTTCAAAAGTCAAAACAAAGTAGCAATTAATTCTTGTAGTCTATAGAATTCTAATTATACAAGATAACAATAGGTCAAATACCATACTTGTTAGGCAGTAAACTATTTTCCACAAAACACACGGAAGGCCTACGTCCGTACGCCATCACGTTTCGAAGCCAAAAAAAAAAACATTTTACTCAAAAAAAACAAACCTCTTTTTTCTTAAAACAAACAAAACATATACAAAAACTCTACGAAACAATACACTTACAACGACAATACGACAACAATTTAAAATTCACTCTCATACGCTCTTTTCACAATCCATCGCAACAACCACTCATAACGACAACAAACACATTACATAACAACATTCTCGCTCCACAGAACGCTCAACAAAAGACAACTTTCTAACATAAAACGCACCATTTAACATTTACTAACACAAAATAACATCCAAGCATACCATTGACGCTTCCGTACACGTAAATAGCACTATCCCACCCACTGCTCCAGTATAACGAACCCAGAAAACGCACAATGACCTGTAAAACAAAACCTACACCCCCCTTCCCGTCGGACGAAATAACTAACTTCCATTGGAACGTTACAAGAGCTACTCTTATAAAAAGCCCAAGCAAATATCTTGAAAATTCAGAAAGATATCGTCGATAGAATGAGTTGAATTTCAGTTGCTCTCAAAAATAAACAAAACGATAAGGGGTTTTCTCCAAATTTTTATTTTTGGATCGGACACCAGTATCAACTTCTTCTCTTTACGCTGACATGAAAAAATATGGACTTCATATTGATTTCATATCAGTGTAAGAAGAAGTTGATACTGGTGTCCGATCCAAAAATAAAAGTTTGCAGAAAGCCCCTTATCGTTGTGTTTATTTTTGAGAGCAACTGAAATTCAACTCATTCTATCGGCGATATCTTTCTCAATTTTCACGATATCTGCTTGGTCTTTTTATGAGTAGCTCTATACATTTGGCTAATAAATTATGCAAAAGACAATTTGGTAGCGCATGCGCAGTTAAACATTATTTAGTAAAAATGCTCATATTTCATCAAATACTTAATATTTTTCTATTCTGATTGCAGGGTGTTGTCTGTACTGTAGTTTGTCAAGTTTCCTGTAAATGGCATTGCATTGGGTTGAAAATCATGCGGGTTATAAACAAAAAACTTATGAAAACATTTCGACCTTTGTAAAGAAACCTTTATATCTCCATGAATATACGTGCTATTCTCATACAAATGAACACAGAAAAGTAAAACAAGCCTCTTAAGCATATGCTACAGCTACAATGCATTTCAAACATTATTTTTTTGGTTCACTTCTTCGCTCGTCCCCTATTTGCCTTCGGGAGAAAACCTTCCCTGAAATATATGAGGTGTAACATCCTTTTTACACCCCTGAAATTTCAGGATAATTCGTCAAGTATTTTTCTAGATATTCGACCAAACGTCTAAAATCGAAAGTGTCCAATTACTTTCTTCCAATCAGTGTATCTGCAAAAGGGGTGTGGATCATTGGTTTTTGGGCCAAAGATGGTATATTTCTAAAACAACATAGTTTTTAAATTGCTCACATGCTGTTGTGATCAAAGTATACTGTAACAAATAGCATGGAAACTATAGAGATGAACATTAATTACAAAGACAGCAGTTGAGCAATTCACCTTCCAAATAAACTAGGAGGATGCCAGAAATGTGTCGACAAAGACATGCAGCGAACCCCATTACATATGGTGTTCCAAAGCAGACAGACGGTCGCTGCATTCATGCTGGCAAAATGCAACAGCTATACTTGCATTGCAGCATGGAATTTGGACACTCTAGTGATTGGCCAGAGGCTGAGTTCTCACAGTTTCGGCTCCATTGAGTGGATGGATATCGCTTCATTTGGTGAGAAACCTCCAAAAAGAATCATCCTGCAACCAGTGTTGAAAAAACACACGCAGTTGGTAGCAGTGTTATGGTCTGAGATATGTTTTCTTGACATGGTCTTGGTCTACTGATAGCCTGAAAGGCATTGACTCAATTTGGTTATGTATCCATCACTGCAGATCAGATATACCCATACAAGTTGTTGTTTTCCGGGAATGATTGGAGGAACATGACCAAGACTTTCAAGTTCTTCCCTGGTCCTTAATTTCCCAGACCTAAATCCAATCGAGCACCTTTGGGATCACCTCAACCATTATGGCTGCAAATATCACTAAATAACCTTCCAGCATCTTAATGAACCTATCTCATGTTGTTGTCCTATACAGGATAGTTATTCTGATTTTTACTAGTTAGTAGCCATAATAATGTGACTCGACTGCATATATGCATAAATCTCAAGATTTGTTCAGTTCTAGCCGTACCTAACACTTAGGCCTACCATCTTAACACTTTTACGTAAATCTCAAGATTTTTTTTCGCTTATTCATGTGAAGAATTTATCATATGTGGCAAAACATAAGATTGTTTTTAAAACTTACGCTTCCTGTTTATCAATATTTAATGACTCAGATGACAGCTGCTTTATTATCTAAAGTTTTATTAAAAAAAAAAAAAAAGTCCTTAAAAAGCTCTTAAGATATACTGTTGCACTGTTCAAATTTTTTCAAGTTGTATGGAAAAAATAATTTCACTTAAGCCTGGTTCCCACATGCGTAAAACAAAGGCACAAACCACAAAGTTTTTAATGTCACTTCCTGCTTTCATCTTTCTGCCCAACAAAAAATTCTCTTATCTTTGTAGGCTATGACTCAATCCAACTCGAAAAAAGCAGAAGTTTTCTGTTGGGCAGAAAAAAGAAAGCAGGAAGTGACGTCAAAAAATTTCCCGCCTTGTGATTTCTGCCATTGTTTTACGTATGTGGGAACCAGGCATGACAGTTATATTTTAAAATTAACACTTGCCTATGACCTAAGTAGGTTGTTTCTAATAATGAAAAATCATTAAATACAGGAGAAGGCAATTAATACACGACAAATCAAAATGATGGACCCAATTTCAGACATTTATTCTGTGATTTAATGAACATATCATATTTTGAGACATCTAACTTTTGCAGTTTAGCTTCCACGCAGCATTTTCGCTTTCTACTGCAAAGGGTCAGCAGCAAGCAGTTGAAGAAAATGGCATTGACTGGAGAACAGAGATTGTTCTGTGTGCTTGACCCCATGTGATTTCTTCCCGTGGGGGTTTGTAAAGGATCATGTGTCAACCTAACCTAACCACTGCCAACAACATTGGATGAAGAATAATTCATATGTTCAGTGAGGATTTTATTGTTCGCCATACCTCAGCTGTTCAAATTAATGATGAAAAATAGGAAAGAAAATTCCACAGCCTGAATTCAAAGCAATCGCGCAATTGGTTGGCGCGTTGGCAGTCTTAGCCAAAGGTTCCTGGTTCGAATTCAGGCTTTGGAATTTTCTTTCCTATTTTTCATCATTAACATTGGATGATATGCATGCTCACATCACTGCAGCCATTGCTGATATTGACCACGACATGCTACCAAAGGTTTGACAGGAGATAGACTATAGGCTTGATATGTGTCGGATTACGCAGGAGTTCATATAGAACACCTGTGATGTGATGTGTTTGAACTTAACTTTTAATGTTTACCTTTCGTAGCACGTATCTCACAATATCATATATTCATTAGATTTCACAGTCAACTTCTGAAATCAGGTCAATTATTTTGACTTGCCCTGTACTTTAAAATGATATTTATATACGATTACAAATATATATATTTATATTAAATTTCTTGAATTTATGCTTGTTTGTTTTTTACACTAATGTGTAAAGCAGTAACTGAATCAAACGCTGAAAGCGATCAAAAATAGTTGAAAGTGGCTATAAGAACTGGCTACATTATTTACATTATATACAGAGTGTCCTATGAACATGTCTGGAAATGCATATTTTCACAGCTCCAAACCATAAAAAAAATCTAATAAGTCAGTCAGATGGCCAATTGGCAACTTTCAGGAGTGGTTGATGATATGGTGCTATGAGGTTAGAACTCGGTACAGTTACCAATGTAGATTAAGTTAGTGACAAAAATGATGGTAGGAGAGTGATGTTGTGAATCTTTAGAGCCACCAAGCGGCAAAAGTATGCATTTTCAGACATATATTTACCGAACATTTTTCTTCCTAGTATTGCCAGGAAGTGCCTCCCAAAATTCGTACAGACAATGCAAAGACACCTTGATTATCATCACATAATAATAACACATTTATTTATTCCCAGAATTAAAACAAAAATAAATCTGTGAAGTTATTAATGAAGTTGCCTTTTGGAAATCAGCAAGCTATTAAAAACAATTTGAAAAATTTTTTAAATGTTATTTATTTCAGCTGTAAGTGGACCTGTCAAATAGGATGCATGAAGTAGAGGGCCTCATCTAAGTTTATTTAGGAATTCTAACTAACAAACTTAAGCAGAACAATATGCATTTTAGTGTTTTCCTAGGTAGTCTTCACCAAAAAGAAATAGCTTGGTGGAAAAAAAACAAAACAAACGGTGTAGTATTATTAAATTTTCCACTTATTTACCATGGCATTCAATAAAACTGGTCAGACAGTGAAAATAGCCTGGAGAGAGCTCAATGATTAGTGTTATTTTTTATCATTCATACACAGTAAAAGTCCTTTGATCCAGCACTCTTGAAAAATCTGAGCATTAGGTTTCTTCTTTTGTTATATCAAAGGAGTGCAAATAAACTGGCTTATGCTTTATTATTTTATATATTATTTGTTAAATCATTTGATTTGTGAACTCCCATTTATTTTGAGTATTAGATACAGACAAATGTAATGGCACTCACTTTTGTTTATCTGTACCAGTTATTAGAATCATGATTTGCACAATATTACTTTTCTTGCTGTATTAAAAAAAAAGGCTCTATTTACATTTTAAAACAGGTGAATGATTTTAGACTATGATATACCGGTATCTAGGTCACAGAATAACTGATCAGCATTTACCCATAAATTTTCACTTTGTTACTCTCATCAGCAATACCGAATGAAGATTGAACATTAAAAATTTTTTAAATTATTTTTAAGAAAACAATGCATAATTAAACAAGCACATTAACAATGAATAAATAATTTTTTAAAAATATACATTTTGTTTATCAAATATTCTCAAAAAAGATCTATTCATTTTTTAAACTGATGCCACTTTGGATTATTTTTTGAGAAAGAATTTATGGAGGGGAGAAGGCAGAATTTACATTCAGTAATTTGGCACTTTTGATAATCTGGCAGCAACTTGGTCCTGAATTAGAGGACTTTTACTATATTTCATTAAAACAATTTAAAAAAACACTATCAAAAATAAAAAGAAGTTTGGTTTATAATTAGACATATCGGCATATTTCTTCAGATCTGTAAAATAATCCAAGAAATAATCTATATAAATCTTATGAATTGAAAACCTGACCAATAAAACATTAATTTAGGCAAGATTTAACTACAGTTTATTGTATATACACACAGAAGTTAATAAGTCAGGTTTTATAATAGCTAGAAAATTGAAATCGAAGGGGAGGGGGGGAAGGGAATAGGGGATATACCTGTGTATACCATTAAAATTTGATAGAATTCCAACAAGTAGTTTCCGAGTTCCACGTTACTAGATGTTATCTATAACATTTTCTGTAACAGCAAAATCAAAAGCTTATTACATGCATTGAATGGAGAAGAGCCTAATCGAAGCGTATGCCAATAAGACCGATTAGAAGACCGACACCTAGAGGCAGGAGATTACTTGGTAAGAGTTCGCTTGGGAGATGGATAGAAGCAACTGTTCACCAAATTCAAAAGTATCTTGATGCTTATGATAATCAATTTGAACACCTGTCGTAATTGTAGAATTCAAAGAGGAGTTTCTTCATCCCTTGATGTTTGTATGAATTTAGTGTTACAATTTTTATGAATAGGATGGTCCAAATGTATACACACTTCAGCAAAAGGAAAATCTATTATAAAAGTTGTGAAACTAAATTCATACAGACATTAAGGTTTGAAGATAACTCCTCTTTGATTTCTACAATTACGATAGGTGTTCAAAGTGATTATAATAAGTGTAGAGATACTTTTGAATATAGCAAACAATTTCTCCTACCCATTTCCCTAGAAAACAGTTATCAAGTAATCTCTGCATATGTCTAGGTGTCAGTGTGGTCTTCTTCAAACAGGGTAATCGTCATTCAACGCATGTATAGTTCATCTATTTTATCTTGGGAACGGGAGAGGATTAACTCATAGCCTCTATTCAAGGTAACCTTTAATTCATGATAACCTAAGCAAACCCCCCTTTAGCCGTGCAGGCTTTGACTCCTCATATATTCCTGCTTTGACCTGATTCAGCTGTGTTTTGTATCTGCAACTTACGAGGGCGATTCAAAAGTTAACCTTAAAATTTTTTTACTTCGCACAAAACACATGTCAACAAGGAAAAAATGGTGTCACTTTTCGACATAGTCTCCCTGGCGTTCAATACACGTGTGCCATTGTTTTGGCAGTGCTTCAATGCCAGCAGAAAAAAGTTTTTGGGACGTGTGCGGAGCCACTCATGCACCACCTCCTGAACTTTGTCATCAGACTGGATAAATGTTTTGCTTTTTTAAATGAAGATGAACTATTTGAATAAGGGACATACTGAGGGAATCCAGAGCTCACGCTTACTCGCAATTTACGCGTCAAATGGGCATTTTTGCTAAACATTGACTCGTGATTTTTTGACCAGCGAGTCAAAATTGACTTGTTAAATATTGAATATCATCGGCCCATATTTTAACCTCACTTCATTTTGTCACATGTGGTCTTGTTTAAATTTCTAATTAACTATAGCAGTAACTATAGAGTTTGTGGTTGCATGTAAAAATATGAAAGTTAAAACTTTCGCAGGTTTCAGGCTTGGGAGTCAAACTGACTCGTAGATATTTTGTACTAGTGCGAACCCTGGGAATCATTTTCAAATTCTCTATTAAAATATTCATACACATTTAAAATAGTTTCTCTTGTGTAGCTTTGCAATAGTTTGCTTGGAAGGCATGTTTAATGCGTGTGAATTAATGCTCCTGCTACTGTGAATGAAATAACTAGAAAAAAACAGGTGCTGGCAGTTGGAGACTAAGGGCTAAGGTGATTGAATGAATTTGAACTATGACGTCTCTCGCTCAAACAAGGTCATGTGCCTTCCTGTAACAGATGAACTGTAATAAACTTTCGATTTTGGTGTTACGGGAAAAGTTATAGATAACATCTAATAACGCGTAACTTGAAACTACTTGTTGGAATTTGATCAATTTACACAGGCATAAGTATCCTATTCTTCACCCCAATTCCAATTTCCTAGCTACAATAGAACCTGACTTATTAAATTCAAAAGTATGTATACATTTTTGGGGGGCCATCCCATCCTGTGTTATTAGGATTAGCATTCAACTGAGATTATACAAGAATTAGACTAAATCAATTAACTTTTATCACCTATTTAGCTGATAGCTTTTATTATACTTCGCGCGGGGAAAGAAGAATTTTGACGGATTACTTTTTCCTGGAGTGCCACTATCGTAAAGCACAGAGATAAAGAAATAATGAATTGAAATGAGCACCTCCCCCCCCCCCCTAAACATAGAGAGGGGTCTTGGCATAACTCTCTTGAAGTTGCTGCTGCTCTATTCAGCAAAGACCTCGTTTGTTTGTTTTTTATAGTGAGGGAGTGAATTCCAGGTATACCTGAAGAAACTGATCGATCCGATTTTTTCCATATAAGGCAGTTCATCTTTGGGCGATCGTAGTATAGTTTGTGAAGAGGATTTTATTCTTACAATATTGAAGTCTATGCATCCTGTATTTCTTTGAAAAGAAGCATAAATAATGAATATGCAGAATGATAATCACTTTCTTTATCATTAATTGTTACTGTTTTTATTTAAAATTTCTACAAAGATGCTTCAACTTTTCAACTTTTAATGATTCAATATTTAAATTAAGACATGCATTCATCGGTTAGAAATCACCTGGAAAGAAGTGGATGTGTTTTCATTTACCAATGCTTACTGCATTTTTAACAAACGAACAAGGAAAAAAATTATGATGGAAACATGTCTTAATACATGTACTTGAAGAAAGGGAATCTTAAAGATTTTCTATTGCCAATGAATTCAAAGTCTGATTTTTAAAATAAATGACAATAACTATCTAATATAACTTCATGTATTAATTTTAGACAACTTGTAAAGTACAAGTTAATAAACTCAAAATTAGTAACTCAGAGTTTAATAACAGTTAATTTTAACCATTAAATAATATTTTTTAATTTCCTTCTTTAGTGATTTCTGTATGCAATTGTAAAAAATTAAACAATACTGAGGTAAATGATGTTTAAGATCGTATTTAGTTTAATAATAATCTCAAGAACAAAATAAAAATTACAAAATAAATTTTAATGAAAAAATAACTTTATTGAATAGCACTTAATTATAAATCCTTGAGGATATTGTTCTCTGTAATATAGAGACAAAATGAAAAGAGACCTTACAGTACTGTACAACAATGTAGTTTAGAACCAACAAGTTTGGCATTTAATCCCGCCTTCATCAGGTTACAAGAAAAATGGGCAGACAGCCCTTACATAATGAAAAAGTAAATGATAACGATAATTTACGGTCTCATTATATAAGGTCTGCTAGCCCATTTCTCTTGAACCGTGATGAAGGCAAAATTAAATGCCAAAACTAGTTGGTTTTAAACTACAATGTTGTACTGTAAGGTCTTAATTATAATATTTAGGTATTTAATAATAATATATGAATATTCCAAATGGGTTATTATTATTGCGTATTCATACATTCGTAAATAATCTTGTAACTTAATCTTATTCTGTAATATAAGGTTTTCATTGAATAACCTTATTTTTTTTTAATTATTATTTAATTGTTGAGTTATTATTAAATTAAATATTATCTTAAGTTTAAAACAGTTAAAAAAATATATTTCTTAGGAAATCAGGCTGGTAATGTAAGGCATAGTTTTACAAAATTTTATGTTCACCTCCCACCACCCCTAAACCATTTAAAAAAGTATACTGAACGAAAACATTTCAAATGTTATGTATTAATTTGTTTAAGATTTTGTTTTCTTGTTGTTGTATCGAGAAGAACTTTTTATGAAAAACATTTATAATAAAATATAATTAATACTCACTGGTGGCGGCAGATCTTCTGGAGAATTATTTGCAGCATTAAGCTTGTCCTGCAAATAAGTAAAAGTAATTTTTAAAAGAAATCAAACTGCATACAAAACAACTGTTTGAATTTAAAAAAAAAACCAAAAAAACATGTTAACTGTTTGATGGACAACAGGTTTTCTTTCAGGGACTCAGTTTTGATTGAAGTTTTATAAAGTGGAGAAATGAAAATGTACTCAGAAATATTCCTCAAATATTTTTAAGAAAAAGAAGCTATGATTAAGGGGAGACAACCACTATAAAGGTGAAATTTTGATTTAATTGTCCAAACATTTTGAAACTTGGCACACAGCTGAAACAAGCTCTAATAAGAAGCTATACCAAATTTTATAATAAAATTCAAATTTATATGTCAGATACATGCAGAAATATGTGAAAATACATGTAAATTTCAACTTAAAAACTGGTTCATAAGCATTTACAGAACCAATGAATAAAAATTGAAGAAAGATCACCGTACTATTGTTTGACAAGAAACTGTTGGTTCAGCAAAATCTAAACACGACCCTTCCAGATTGCTTTATAGACTGAGGGTGCGTTTCTGATCAGGAGTCGCATCGTGAAAGTAGGCGGAGCATCACAAAATTTGACGTCATGAAGGCCTGGAACGTCATCAACATGACGGCTGGCTTAAAAACGCGTTTCTGGTCAGCCATCCTGTAGCGAATAGGTCACGTGCCTGTCCAAAGTACTCGCGATAACACATATGATATCAAATACATAGGTAAAATAATACAGCTCTGCAATGAATCAAAGACCTGCGTTGCACGATGGTTCCATTTATGCTACTTGTTTAAAAGTTAAAACAAACAAAAAAAGATGCACGGTTTATTAATTTCACTTACATGTTAGTTGCCAAAGCATTCTGCGGCATGTATCTATTAAAATAACTACAGAGGGTATCTATTTATTATTACATACAGTAGTTGAAAAAAAAATTAAAAAGTAGCCTATAAGTATGTTTTTGATTACAAGTGTTATGGAAGTTAACCCGTTATTTTTTAATAAAAATTTTAACCTTCAAATTTTAACCTCTGTAAATATGATCGTGATTATTGTTAATTGCTAATACAATCATTATTTAGTCAGTTTTGAAGTCTACTTTTTCATTGATTTTTCTTAAGTGAACTAATGAATTAAATGGACTTATTGTTAATAATACTATATAAAATCGATAAAATCGAATCAAATAAAAATCACAGTTGATAAAAAAGAACATTATAACTGTAATCATAATACGCGCATCCTCACTTTGATCGATTTTGTCTCTATTTTCATTGATTTCCAAATCACTAGAAGATTTTAGAGCTGAAGTATAGTATCTGTATGTAATGATTATAATGATTCACTGCAAAAGTTATAATTTCTATATTTAAATATATAAATTACCAAAATGCAAACTATTATCAGGAATTTATGAATTTTCTTAAAACCTGTGTTTTCCATCGCTTCTTCATCATTTTCAGTTAAGTTTTAGTATTTTAAAACTACTAATTGATGTTTTTTAAATTTAGAATTTGTTCAATTTATTTAATTTTGCATTATTAAACTATTCTTCATCCAGTTGGATCGTTTTGTTTTTTTTTAATTTGTTTTCCTTTATTAATAGTTAATAAGAGATGCATCTTTTTTATCGTATTTTATGTTAACTCTTAACTTTATTAATATTTTATATAAGATAATCATTTATATAAAATCAGCGGCGGTGGTCTTTGTCACAACAAAGAAAAAAATCTAACGGGTTATTTCCCGATTATACAATCGGGTGGGTTCGCTTCTATTCAAGGTTGTATAGAGAGGTTCTCTCTCTAACAACCTTGGCTTCTATTATATAGTGTTATTATCATACAATCAATGCAAATGAGTAATATACGATATATATTAAAATATAGCACAATGTATAATAATATACAACCTCTGACAATTAAGTTCGGTGAATGACATCACACCCTAATCTGTGCAAGCTTTACGCGAGTAACAATGCATGTGAATACAAGTCCAGTCATTGTTTAAGCAAGTTCAGACGGGTCACGTTTGTGCGTGCAATGGTTTAGCAGATGCTCGTTTCTTCAGTTGAAGTTGTAGCGTGCGCACGTAACTGTGGATAATGGATCAAAGAGGAACACTGCTGTAATCGTGCAACAGTTTCTGGCCAACAAAGGGGTCGTATCCATAGCTCATCCACCTTATTCACCAGACTTGGCACCGGCAGACTTTTTCTTGTTCCCACGCCTGAAACGGGCCTTAAAGGGACACAGATTTGCGGACATTCCAGATATTCAAGCAAATGTGACACGTGAACTTAAAGCCATTCCTAAGGAGCTTCCAGGACTTATACAACCGATCCCAAAAATGTATTGCCTTCCAGGGTGATTATTTCGAAGGACAATAAAGTAAGTGTACCTCTATCTGTTTTGCATTTTGTTGTGTGAACTCATTCACCGAACTTAATTGTCAGAGGTTGTACAAATATCAAATGTTAAAAATATAAATATAGAAATTAGTTTTTCAGTTTTCAATTATATTTTTCAGTTAATAAAAATAAAATGATATTCCTTTCAAGAAATGATCTTTAAAAATTTATGAAGAAATAAAATGCATAAAATAAAAATTTTAAAGCACACACTTTCACCTTATAAAGTGCAGTAAAAAGTAAAATATCTAATTTTATCAAAACAGGTAACAGTATGGTGGCGCGTTTATTTTATTATGTAGTATTTTCTTTTTAAAATTTAATATTAAATGCGCCACCACACATTGATCTGTTTGTATAAAAATAGATTTTTTACTTTTTACTGCACTTTATAAGGTGAAAGTGTGTGCTTTAAAATTTTTATTTTATACATTTTATTTTATTCTTTTTAGTCTTTATTTAAAAAAAAATAAGCGTTTATATGATAACTACAAAACCAAAAAAGAACTTGGAAGCCTACGTGGGCTACGTTTGTATCTCGGCAAAGCGTTTACAACAATACATTACGCTGGCTAATGATACACTTTCCTAGCATTGATGATCAAACTAACCACAATTACATACGACAATTAGCAACTATAACAATAAACAACAATACAGGCACTCGTTACGTCATGATTGCACTGTATACATATTAAACTTAAATATTAAATAACTTATGAATAAATGCAAGACTAGTGAAAATAACGATAGAAACATGCATTGTCATCGATAAGACGCCACTGGGAAAAGTTTCAGAGTTGTAGGTAGTCAGGACGTAGGCAAAATATCGATTACAAAATTTGCGCACAAACACACAAAAGTTTTTACCCGAACCTAAGAAAAGGGCTATTCGTGAACAGTGCTGCAAAACTATCGCTAAAAATGGCCAGGACTACATCCCTTCTGATGTTGAAAGTCGCTTCTCCAAAGTTGTTAAGTCCCTTAAATCAAAAGATTGTTTTTTCTTGAAGAGCGATAAAGGCAACAGTACTGTTGTTTTAAACAAACAGGATTATTTCAATAGGGTTGACCAAATAATTAAAGATGGACCGTTCGAATTAGTGAAAAAAAGACCCCCTTCCCAGACTCAAAAGGGAGGTTAAAGATATTATTAAGAGTTGCCCGACCACTATCCCACGTAATTCAGTTCCTTCTTTAACTGTTAGGAATCCTACCATACATAAGCTTTATGCTCTACCTAAAGTGCACAAGCCAGGGAATAATATGAGACCCATCATGTCCAATATCAACTCCCCCTTATATCCCATCTCGAAACTCCTAGCAAAGTTCTTAAAAACCCTCAGAGTATCCGATTTCGACAGTACCGTCATTAATAGTGTAGAATTGACGAAAAAACTGGCCAATGTGGTCATTAACCCGAATGATATTTTAGTCTCCTTCGACGTTGTCTCTCTCTTCCCGAGCGTTCCCATCCCTGAGACATTTAAGTTTTTAAAAGAGGTCTTAGTTAGAAATAATATTTCCGAGAATTAAGTTGACGAGATCCTCCGTTTAACTAGGATTTGCATCAACAACAATCTTTTTAGTTATAAAGGTGACGTTTATGTCATGAAAAAGGGTACCCCAATGGGCTCGTGCCTTAGCCCAATTTTGGCAGAAATTTTTCTTAAGTTGTTTGAAGATATCTTGAAGAAATCGGGCTACTACTTTCCCCGTATTTGGTTTCGTTATGTTGACGATATTTTCGCGGTGTTTGATCCTGTTGCTTGCAACGTCACTGATTTTTTGGTTAATTTAAATTCTTTCTACCCCAGTGTTCAGTTTACTTTCGAACAAGAAGTTGATGGAAGATTACCATTTCTAGATGTTATGATTATAAAGACCTCTAACTTCCTTTCTTTCGATGTTTATCGTAAACCTTCAAACCAGCTTAATTTTATTCCGTCAGATTCCAGCCACCCGTGGAACCACAAGCTTGCGACGTTTATCTCTATGATGGACCGAGCGATCAACCTTCCATTGGATAAGAAGACCCTGAATAAAGAAATCTCCACAATTAGAAGGATCGCCACCAGGAATGGATATAACCAAAGGACCATCACAAGGATTTAAAAAAAGAGGACGTTCCATAAATTTATCAGAGACAATACGACTTTAAAGAAAATCAAAGGGAAGTACACCACGATATCTATACCCTTTAATAATCAATTAGTTAAGAGCCTTAGCTCCATTTTTAGTACTCACAACCTGGCTTTATCCTTCAGCAACCCAAACCAAGCGAAGCTATTACTGGGCATCCCAAAGGATAAGGTCCCCCCACTCCTGCAGATAGGAATCTACAAGGTTAAGTGTCCTCAGTGCCCCAAGTTTTATTTTGGACAGACGGCCCGCAATCCTACCATTCGATTTAAGGAACATTTGGCCCACTTGAAATATGGAAGAAGAAACCTGTCCGCTGTGGCGAAACACTCGAATAGAATATCGTTCAACATTCTTGTACTTGTTAAAGCAATAAAAAATAATCGCCTTCTAAATACCTTTGAAAGTTTAGAAATCTCATCAGCCAACAGCAAAAATTTACTCAACTCCGACAAGGGACCCATTGGAGATTCTACCTAGGTGGGACTTATCACTTTTTTCTGTCATTGGTGCAGTCAGACTATAAATATCGGTCTTGTTCTTTTTCACACTCAGTATCATATGGTGTGTTACTCCCTTCTTTTCCATCTGCTGAATGATGAGAGCTTTGTCCTCGAAAAGCGCTTCTAGGATTAGGTTGTATTTTTCTTTTTACTTAATTATTGTTGTGGTTAAAGAGTTGTTTTTTCTTTTGTCTTTATTTATCATATCCACATTTTTTTCTCATTTGTATATTTATTTCTGGTTTCCCCAGGAGTTTATACTTTTATAATATAAGACAGACTTTAAAAGGGATTTTCTCGAAAATAGGGCCAAGTTGGAGGCTGCGCACTTGGTTTTACGAAAAGGATATATCCTACCAAAGGGCATCAAAAAACTCGATTGTTCGTTGGGGCCCTCTCCTTGTTAGTGACAGCATGGCTGTACAATATCTGCAATAGCCCAATTGGTAGAGGCATCGACCATGACAGTCGAGGTTCCTGGTTCGAATCCAGGTCGCAGAATTTTTCCATCCATTTTCTAATTAATATCATTTACCTGATGTTTGGAGTTAGCTCCAGTTTAATTTCTTTATTTCACATTGCAGGCAATGAGAATGATTGATAACTCGTGGAGGAATGAGAATCAAAAATCTATAGTGAACCGTTTTAAAATATGTGGGTTTCCGTTCATGTTGAAAATGAAGTTCTTGGAGAATCACACCTGTCACAATGAACACTGAACAGAAATGGAAAGCTAATGTGATCCACTTCCATGTAGAAGACACTACTTTTGAAGATTAGTCAAATATGGACAACGGCGTTCCAGTTACAGTATCGATCACAGATAATGAAATTGTTGAATCAGTCAATCAACTGCAAGACAATAAAGACAACAATGATGATGCTGAAGAAGACTTTGGAGAATCGCCAGTGTCGGCAAGAAATGTTATTGGTCATGCTACGAAATTACTTTGAAAATTCCGGTGGTGTTACAGACAATGTGTTTTCTGCCCTTTTCGCAACTATTTATTCCAAGTTTTAACAGGGAACTCAGACCAAACCAAAAAAAAAAAAAAATACAGAAAATAAAAACACAATACAAATATGCAAAAAAATTAAAAAACAACCAAAAGCATCACAAGAAATACTCTGCTCAAAACAATTAAAGGAACACTTGCAGAATTCCCTACAGAGGGCGTAAATATACTTTTTAGCAATTTCATCTTTTGCAACATGAAACCTATTATCTCCCTCATAGGAAATGGTTGAAGCCATCACATTTTGCTGCCAGATGTTCTGAGAAATTTGCATAGCAATATAACCCCCCAGAAAACAAAGTGGTTACATGCCAGTACACTTTTTGCTTGGAGATAACGGTCGAACATTAGAAGGTGCAGGCATTCCTGGAACGTTGTTGTTAGTGCTCTGACATGCCACGAAGGCATCTTGAAGCAGAAGAAGTTGCGAGAGCCATAACATTGCTCCAAACGGGTCAATCATTTCGGATTGTGGCAAATGCCCTCAATGTGTCCTCTTCCGTCATTTTCAGACTGTGGACACGATTCCAGGCGACTGGCCAGTACACACGAAGAGCTGGGCAAGGTCGCCGGCACTCAACAACCACCAATCAGGATCGTTATGTGCAGACTTGTGCCCTGCGCCGAAGAACCTCAACAGCCAGAGACCTGAGAAATGACCTGCAGATGTCAACTGGGGTGGCTGTTTCAGATCAAACAATCCAGAACAGATTACATGAAGTTGGCTTGAGAGCCAGACGACCAAATGGAGTGCCTAGGCTAACCCGCCAGCACACACAGGCGCGACTAGAATTTGCACATCAACATGTCACCTGGCAGCTTCGCCACTGGCATTCTGTTCTCTTCACAGACGAGTCAAGATTTCGCCTGACCTGCTGTGATGGCCGTCTACGACTTGGTGAGTGAAACACCGACGCAACAGTTTGTGAGACTGACCGAATGGGATGTTGTTCTATTATGGTTTGGGCTGCCATCTCAATAGACCATCGAACGGATCTTGTGGTCGTCCGAGGGCGAATGACCACTGACGTTTACATCCGTGACATTCTGGAAGAACATGTGATTGTTGCTGCACATGGCATGGGGCCTGGATTCCTTCTGATGCAGGATAATGCTTGTCCACACACTGCAGCTATCACTCAAGACTTCCTACAGATGCATAGCATTCAGACCATGAGATGGCCTGCAATGAGTCCAGATCTAAATCTCCTTGAACATCTTTGGGACATGCTTGACAGGTGAATTCGACACCGCCCTTCAGCTCCAGAAACACTGCAACAGCTCATCCAGGCACTTACTGAGGAATGGGACCGGCTTCCCCAAGATCACATGCCTTGAAGGTGCATGGAGGTTACTGCAGCCCATGGTAGGCATACACTTTACTGAGTGGTGCAAAAACTGATCCCTGGAAGAAACAGGGCATTCTCCTCACAATGTCCAAAGGACATTTCACTTTGTTTTAGGCAGGGGTCCTGCAGTTTCCTGTTTTTTCTTTATGTTTCTTCACCAGTTGTTTCAATAATGCATTCTATTGTTAAATAAACCGTCTTTTAATGATCACATACAGCGATTTTGTCCAAATTATTCGTAGTTGCTTCTGCACGCTGCTTAATAGAAGTGTTCCTTTAAATGTTTTGAGCAGTGTATATACAAAATTCTTAAATATTCAGCAATACCCCCTCTTGGCCCCTGCCATTCCAGATTGAGATCAGCAATTTATTAATAAAACCAACAGATCGTTTCCAAAATAGTCTACGTCCATACTCACTATTAAAAGAAGGATGCTTAAAAATATTTCTATCTCTAGGTGCATGACCAATCAAGTCTTCAAATTCAAAACCTTTACAAGATCGACTGTAAAAGTCTATGCCAAGAACAATAAGTTTATCAATATAAATTTGGAATCAAGTTAGTAACTCGTAGTCAAAATCCAATGAAGTAACCATAGCCCTTGGCTGCAATCGAAGAATAATGGGCAAAGAGCGCTTCTGCATGATCCAAAGATAATGAATGAGTATTCAGGGAAATGCTCTACACAGTCATACAATCAGCTTAGAGTAAAAAAAAAAAAAAAAATGGTAAACTTGAACCAACATTTTCAAAGTAAATATCTTACGACACAAATAAAGCAAATATCTTACATATTGCTTCACAGGGCTTCATACACCTTCTCACAATGAACATTCCATTGAAGTTGAGAATCAAGGTAAATAATGAGTAATTTAATATATTCGTAATACGTAATAATACCACCTTTAACAACCAAATCACTAATCAAAGGGTTCTTAGAGAAAATATGACTTTCGATTCAGCTCAAGTTCATGACGAGTCGGCCACATCTCAATTTTGAAAAAGGAAGATGCCATAACAGTATACAGGCTCGACAAATTCCAAATATCTGAATAGACACTGGCTACCACTGCACTTTTCATTGTAGCCAACCGAAACGTGATATTTATGTGTTGGTATAATCATGTATATTCATGAAATCAATCTTACATCTTCAATAAAAGATGTATTTACTTGCTCAGAGAGCATCGTGGTAACTCGAAAAACTCAAAATTGTGGCTCATGATTATCTCTCACTGACCCTTTCATACATTAAACATTAATAGATTAAACAAAAGTAGACCAAGAATTGAGCTCTGTGGTACACCTTTAACATTTACACAAATACTAGAATTACAATTCTTCAAAGTAACGTAACAAGTTCAACCAAGAAGATCAGTGTTCTCCCCAGAAAATTTTATCAGGTGGATGGAAAGATAAAATAGCCAGGCGGACAACAATTAAAAACAAATGAACACTATGAGGTGTTGTGCAGCTTTTCGTGTATTCAGCCGGGCGGCGCGCCTCTTCAAAAGGGCCTGGGGAGAACCCTGAAGATAATCACGAAGCAAGTCCAGAGAAATGACCCTAAAGCCAACGTTTTCAAGTTTATTCAAAAGTATACTATATGATTAACAGTATCAAAAGCTTTAGTTAAATCTAAAGATGCCATAAGCGTCGAATGACCCATATCGAAAGCTTTTCTTATTTTTTCAGTAATGGCTGAGAGACAACATTCAGTGGATCCACCAGAGTGAAAACCATATTGGTGCTTAGTCAAAATAGCATGCATATTAAGAAAGCAATTCATTCTAACTTGAGCAATTCTCCCAAAAATCTTAGAAATCATATACTTAACAGTGAAATAGTTCTGTAATTATAAGGATCAGCTTTATCCCCCTTTTTTAAAAATAGAAATAATCTAAGCAATTTTGAATTTAGATGGAAAAAGTCCTTCAGCAAAACACTTACTAAAAATATATAACATATGATCAGCTAAAACAGTAGGCAGCCTTAACAACCTTCACTTTGATTCCATCAATCCCCGGACTAACTCCAAACAATAAACAGTCTTTCTTAATTCAAAACTAGTAAGAGGAAAAAGATAACAAGAATGAGGATTACAAAAGGCAAAATCAGACACAGTATCAGAAGCAGTAGATGTACAGGAACACAGCTAAGCAAAATAATCAGCCGTAAGGACAGGATCAACAAGAAATTAATCCTCCCGAGGAAGATATAGGAAAGTAGCGGAAGCCCTGAGATCATCTATTTTTACCCTTTTATCTCACTTTTACCCCTCCCCCCCTTCCCCAATGTTTTAAATCGAAAAATTGATTTTCTCGAACTTAGTATTTAGAAAATGAAACAGGGTTCTATCTTCTTTCATTTCTCATCATTTCCGATCGAATGTTATATCAATATGTTGCCATAGTTCTAAAGACTAAGTAACTGCCATCCCCACAACTCCTACCCCAAACTTCATAGTAATGGAGAACTTGCTTAGAGGAATCTGCATCCCGAATTTCACTCTTTTATATGCATAAACATACGTAGACTTTTTGGTCCCTTCTAATTTCCACCCCAAAACTCCAACTCCGGTGGGCTAATCAAAACCAAACAACTTCATGTTCAGTATTATGCCCAGTTAGAGATATTACAGGGAAGAGGTAGAACAGGAGGCGAAGCTCGTAACTGTTCCAACGCTATTTTGATGAAATCAAAAAAGCGCCACCAAACTCTACAACGCCAGGTTCGGAAACTGCATGGCTGTTGATTTTATTGGGTCCTCCCATTGCTATAATGGCTACAGCTGTGCTTAGCAGCTGCATCCTCCCCTCTTGTGCTATATTATTCCGTCAACCGCTTTGAATTGTTTATTATTAAAAGTTGAGTTGTTGCTTGTGTTTGCAGCACCAAATCCAGCACGAGTCCTTTTAATCAACATTTTAAAAAAAAGAAAAAAGAATGAAAAACCTGTTACGGATAGAGACAAAGAGACTTACACAGACTATGTCGATACAAGAATTTACTTTTCATTTCCAAAAATTATATTTACAGCTTAAGAAATAATCAACCAATCAGAGCAGTGGTAAATAGGTAGCGCTCATTGGTTCTGTCTGTCCTTAACTGGCCAATCATAGTGGTAGACGAGAAAACAGCACCCTCTGGTGACGAGGGCAGCCGCTACAAATCTTCCCCGGTTAAGTTTTGGCTTGTAGGCCTAGGAAATCTGGAGGTTTCGAAAGGCGCCCTGATCGTGTGAAAAAAACTCTCATCTTTAGGTTCTATATGCTGCTTTGAGGCGATCAATTGATATCCAATCCGTTTTGCTTCCTATTTCGATTTCGAAAGCCTTGGCTTGCTTGTTTGTGATCCGAAAACATCCTTTGTAAGGGTGAACCAACAGTGGTTTGTGACAATCCTCCCACACAAACACGAATTCGCATGTTGCAAGGTCTTGGGGCATATGCGTTCGACTCCATTTCTGGTCCCTTGCGCGGCATGGGACGAACTTCTCTGCTATCTTCCTCAGGTGTTCTATTTGGATGTCGTTTGCTGTCGGGTCCCTAGGAAAGATTTCTCCCGGGACCACCAACGGTTGACCGTAAACCATTTCCACAGCCGAATGTTGGATGTCCTCTTTTGGCGTCATCCATAAACCGAGTAGAACCCACGGGAGTTGGTCTGTCCAATTCGGGGTTGAGCATCAGGCGGTTAAAGCTACCTTCAGGATCCTATGCCAACATTCAACCATGCTGTTTGCCTGGGGGTGATATGCAGTTGTGTGGTGTAGGCAGATTCCTAACAATTGACTGAGGCTTGTCCAAAGCTCGGAGGTAGTTATATGCTCTGGTAGTCCGAAAAGGGATATCCAAACATTCACAAGCGCTGAGGCACAGGTGGACGCAGTGGCATCCTTGATAGCGATGGCTTCAGGCCAACAGCTGGAACGATCAATGATGGTGAACAGATATCTTTTTCCTTTTGATGGAGGAAGGGGCCCCACAATGTCCACGTGAATATGGGCGAAATGGCGTATTGGCTGTGGGAACGAGCGTAATGAGGATATGACATGCCGGGTGATTTTGCTGTGTTGGCATTGTGGACATGTGCAGGTGTCTTTGGTGACCGAGTGCCATACGAATTTATCAGTTATCTGGGTCACCAGATCAGCCAGGAGGGAGTCCGCCCACTAACCACCAAAGTCAACGCTGTGAAGTACTTTCCTCGACCCACAACAATCAAGAAATTACAAGGATTCCTTGGAATGATGAATTATTACCATCGCTACAAATCTTCCCTCGTCATGTTCGGGTCACCAGTTGTTACGGATAGAGACAAAGAGACTTACACAGATGGTGTCGATACAAGAACTGACTTTTTATTTCCAAATTATATTTACAGCTTATGAAATAATCAACCAATCAGAACAGTGGTTACTAGGTAGTGTTCATTGGTTCTGTCTGTCCTTAACTGGCCAATCATAGTGGCCGACGAGAAAACAGTGCCCTCTGGTGACAAGGGCGGCTGCTACAAACCTTTATAGAAATTTGAGTGTAGTCGCATCCCAAGTCTTTAGTGCTCAAATCGTCATACACTGTTCATCACCTAACGTCGTCGATTGTTAAGCGTGTTTCTACCAATAATAAGCCCTAAATTATGACTAACAAGGGAATCCCACATAGCCTCTCCACTTTAACAATGGAGTCCTTGTATGGCTATGTATGCTCAAACTTTTTCGTTTTCGCGGTTTATTTTGAAAGAACAAAATTTCGCACTCTCTTATTTTGCAAGCATCTATAGTATCTTCAGATGAGTAACATTTCAATATGGTGGAAATCTGTGATATACATGTTCGAGGGATTCCCTTGTAAATCAGATGATGTAACAATGTACGGCATTGGTGTTGCATTAACAAAAAGAAAGCGATCACGTGCTCTACCACGTGGTTTTGTTAATTTATTCAGTTTCCGAACCTGTCGTGCAGTACCGCTACGTTCGCTTTTATTTCAACAAATGAACAGAGCTTCGCTTCCCATTCTACCTCTTCCCTGGATATTATGTATCACCCAATTTACTACAAGAGGAGATATTTGAAAGTAACACCATTTATTTTTTCTGAAAAAAATTACGAAACATACATGTGAACAACAAAATGCAGCTGAAACTACACATCTTTATCTACTTTTCCACACAGGCACCTTGACGATTTAAACATTTATCCTAATGCTGAACCAGTTTCAGAATACCCTGCTCATAGAACTCGTCGGCTGAATACAGCCAATGGCACACGGTAGATTTGAGTTCCTTGTCAGTCTCAAACCCCTGACCACCCAGAAATCTCTTCATGGGACCAAAAAGATGGTAGTTCGAGGACACTACAGGATTCATTCTAGACTTAAAAAAGGGCAGGGTGCTAAGGGCTATAAAGGGCACGACGTTATCAAAAAAGGGCACTTAATTTTTAAAAAGAATTTTTTTATATAAAAAATCCATACTTCTTTATGAAGTTTCTTAACCTTTACAAGATTTTTAGAATTTTCTTTGTGGGTGCATATTCAAGTGTCGGGGCACGTGATCAGGAACGAAGGGCAGCTGGGTGGAAATTTTTCAGCAAAAGGGCAAACGGGGTGGCGCTAAACTCCGTAAACCCCGCTAAAATGAACCCTGCACTAAATCTGAGCTGTAGGCTGTATGATCCAGAACTCCCAACCAAAACGGACGAGTTTTGCTTTGAAAACGCTGACCACATGCAGGTGTGCGTTGTCATGAAGAAGTCTAATATAGTTTCCTGCTTTTGGTCACTTATCCCGAATAGCACGCTGCAGTTTAGTCAACATATACAGTTGACTAAACAGGTCAATAGGTAGCGGCTTTGACGGTTGATCCACAAGGCAGGAACTCTGCAATTAAGATCCCTGAACGCTGTTTAAAACGTTGCCTGAGGAAAATTTCCCAAATGATGTCGTAATAAAATGTAATGAGAAGGGCTGAATGTGTGAAAAGGTAATGCTTGACTGGATTAACGAAGTCTTGTGCAAACGGAAAGGAGCATTTTTCCTACCAAGTGGCATTTCGATTATGGATTTCATGCGGGCACATTTGTTGGACAGTGAAGATAGTGAATTTGAAGGCTTTGGATTGAGTCTAAATTTAAGTACTGGTAATAAGATATGGTTAAAGTTTAAATTTTTGTAAACATTTTTTAAAATTGTAATTAATTATTAATGAAACTGTATATTTTCTTTTTAATAAATATTAGCCTCATTACTTATAAAAGTTAGGTGCGGAGTTTATGATTTTCTTTTTCCGCTAATTAAGCTCATCGTGAGTGCGGGGTTTACAATAATTTTCTTGCTTTTACCCTAATAATTACGTGTGGCATTTATTGCAGGTGTGGTGTTTCTTCCTTAATTTACGGTAATCAAGTAAAATAAGCTTATATCTTTTATAAAGAAAACCAATAAAAACAAATCAAGTCAAGTTAGGAAAAAGTTAGAAACCTTTAACCAATCAAACACTGGGATTGGTTCGAGGTCCGAATTTAGGAGTTGGTTGGTTGATTGTTTATTCGAAATCTACAAGGATTCTAAAAATTAAGTACTATCAGGGATGGATGAAGGTAGGGAATATGACACAACATTGAAATTTCGGGTGCCATCCTCGGAGTCGGATCAGCGACTCCCTCGGCGATTTCCCGAAGCTTTGCCGGAAAGAGAATGTGACATCTGGTGTTAAAGAAGAAAATTAGTCTTCAGTATTAAAACGCTTCATCTTAATGCCTACAACGAGTTTGACGTCAGAAGTTGTTATTGACGTCAACAAGTTTCGTAATATTCGAAACTCGTGAGGGGGAGGGGATAGCCCCTTCTACAATCTACAGTCTATTTTTATGCTCGAAGGGGTGGCCACAGATGTCCATGATTCGTGTTTCGACTAATGCCGCCATCAGGGAATTCACGACTTTGGTATTATATGAGATGGTCATTTATATCCGATTGCATCGTATAATTTGAGTAAGTGTGTGGAAATAATGAAAGACATTATTTCATAAAATGAAAAGTCAACTTCTGAAAAATGTAAATTTGAATCAGTGGAAATGCAATTTTGATTATTTTCTATCAAGAACAGATGAAGAGGGGGGGGGGGTTGTGTTTGTTTTGTTTGTTACAGGCGTAACAATAAAAAAAATTTTGTCATGTTTAAGTTAACAAAAAAAAAAAAATTTTTTAAATATGATGGAGTGAGATTAAGTTGTCATCAAATATAAACTGTGACAAGCGAGTAAAAAATAATTTCTCAAATATTTTGGAGAAGATAGGAAGAATTGAAATGGGGCGATAATTGTGAGGGGTGGGGGTCCTTCGAGTCACCCTTCTTGTAGCCAGGGATTATTTTAGCATGACATAGACACTTAGGAAATGTACCAGATGCAGTTGAAATATTAAAAATGTACATTAGAGGAAAAGTGAAACAGGAAGAGGCAGATTTTATAATATCTGCGTGCATGCCTAGAGAATCGGGGGCAACGGAAGGTTTTAATTGTTTTATAACGAGATCAGCTTTTTCCAAGGCGGCAGAGGGATGAAGGAGCGGGGAGTGAAGGGTAGAGTGAAGGGATAAATTGGGTGAGAAGGGGAGTAACATACCTAGAAATTCAGACAAGTTGGAGGAGTCAAGATTTTAGGGGTTTGAGAAAGGGGCAGTGCCATGAATTAAATAATTAAATATTTTTCACTAATGTTTATTATTAGCAATTTTTTGAAACAGGTGTGCGTAATTGGTTGATCTAACAGTTTTTTATTGTATTACGAACAATTTTTATAAAGACATTCTTTATAAAATATAAATTCAACTAGGGACACATGCAAATTTCCCATCATTTGGAATGCAATTTGGAATTATTTCGACTATTTTATTGCGACACTCCTCATTTTTCTGTTGACACAATTCTTAAAGAACCTGAAGTAAGTAGCATCAGGAACAGATGAAGAGGGGTTCAGTATCTGCATTAAATTCTTGCTGGAACTGTACTATGATTAATCTTCCTTCATTTATTAACATCTTTGGTTTTTTTAATTATTTTTTAAATTTGATTGCTTTAATTTGATTTGTTTATAAATTTTAATTTTTAAATACTGATAATATTTCTGATTTCTGTTAATTAGATTTCTGTAAAAGTGATTAATTGAATTTTGATTGATAAATAATTTATGGAAATTTTTGCCAGCAAAATGTGGACTTTTCTATTTGCCAGAATTTTTTGAGAAATTCACAAATTTACTGACAAGGGAATCCCTCGAACATGTATGTCACAGATTTCCACCAAATTGAAATATGTTACTCATCTGAATCTACTATAGATGCTTGCAAAATAAGAGTGCGAAATTGTGTTTCTTTCAAAATAAACCGCGAAAACGAAAAAATTTCAGCATACACAGCCATACAAGGACTCCATTGTTAAAGCGGTTAGGCTAAGTGGGGTTCCCTTGTGAGTGTATTTTTTTCATCCTACCTTCATCTGTTCGTGTTCAAACTTTATTAATTTACGAATGGGTTGAGAATTGGAAAGTTGCCGGTAATTCTCCCAAGACTCTTTCTATTTCATAATTCTTACACATTCATAGATTAAAGGAGCGTTCCCATAGCTCGCTTGGAGCGTGAAGCTTGAAGCTTTGAGCGTTTTGAGTGTGATTTTTCAAGCTCAAGCTATCCTAAACACCAAGCTGATATGCGCGAGTTGCGTATAGCGCTAGGAATTTCAAGCTGCTTTTCGTTTCAAGCGGATATCTAGTTCAGTTTGATTTTAAAGCTACTAGCAGCTTGGAAATGACTGAGGCACATGCGCAGTACGCCTTTCTCTCATGACAGCAATGGGTGCGTGCATGGGGTCGTGATGATAGTGTGAATGAACTCAGGGCTTCCGCTACTTTCCTATACCTTCCTCGGAAGGCTTAATTTCTTGTTTATATTTCTCTAAAGCTTTTGTAACAATTTTAACATTTAAAATAAGACATTGTGCTGTTGCTTGATCATAAACTTGTATTTGTATAAAATAGTGTGATTTTTTTTTTTAATAAATCTTTCATGTTTAAAATTATTATCTTTTTAATCATTATTAGTACTAATCCTTTTCACTAATTACATCATCCAATGTTTTTCACCAAGAACAGATGAAGGGGGAGGGGGTATTATCATGCACTTCTGTTCCTTCATCTGTTCTTGTTTTCACTGACTATTATCATGCGCTTGAAGTTTCACTCCAGTCGGGTGTTCCGCGACACAGGCATTTTTTTTTTATTTTTTGACCATGCCAAACGCCATCAAAAATTATATCTCGTACACAACGAATCGTTAAACGATTTCAATAAAAATAATGAAAACACTTTTCCACATAATAATTTTAATGCATGTATGTATATTTCGAGGACTAGGCCCACTTCATCAGCGTCATAACGCAGAAACTGACCTTTCTCAACGAGCGCAAAGAAAGACAGAGAGCCGCCGCAGGGTCACCAGCCAATAAAAGGGGCCGTTCAAAGATAGAGAGTAATCCCAAGAGGGTTGCAACTAAGATGAACAACAACAACCCCTTGTAGTCACCATATGCGCAACTATTACACACAGTAAACCACCCCACGGCCTGTTCTTCCAAAACCCTTCCCCCATCCTCGAAACAACCTTCACTGCCAGCAAGCGCACCAGCGACAACATCATCTTATTCTTGGTTGTAACCTCAATCAATTCAGTTAATTTATACCCACCGCTTGCACCAACTCGGTTACAAGAATGTAAAATATAAAAAAAGAAAGGAAAACATAAGAAAAATAAAAACTTAACCAACTAATATATAAAATAAAGATGAGATAGAGTTGTACATGTCTGTTACAATGCGAACAACAAGATATCAACAAGATACCATTAGGTGTGTAATGTTGATAGTTCTAGAAGCGTTTAAGCAGTAAATGTCTTAGGGCAAAAGATGTCACTGTGATCTTGATGTCTGTTGTACAGTTCTTGGATCCTAAATAATGGAAAGCGAAGAGACTGCGTAAGTCGAGGTAGCGGTGGATGGAACATGGTGTGCTGTTGATGGTGCCGTCGTAGAGTGAGCACCACGAAATAGATCTTCGAGATGAAATTGCAATTAAATTTGTTGTGCACAATACGATGCAGAAATCTGAGATCAGATTGATTTCTAAGTTACTCAAGCGAGGTTATAGAAAGATCATTGCGGTCTGGAAAGCGACGAGACAAGAAGCGTTGGAAGGTGCGCTGAACATTCTCAAGTTTATTAAGGTGAGAGGAAGCGCATCCATTCCAAATTATGCAGCAGTACATTAATAGTGGCAAGATAAGACTTTTGAAAAATGAAGGAATGTAGCCGGAGATTTGAAGGAACAGCAGAATGAAGCCCAGATAGCGATAGGCACGCTTGCGAAGATTGTCAATGTGCTGAAAAACCGAGAATCCAGTATAAGACCGAGATCACGCATACGATCACGGCGAGCAAGCGGCACATTGTTGAGAAAATAACACGAGTTTAAGGGGTTAGTTTTGTTCGTGAATGTCATAAAGAATATCTTTTCAATGTCAACAAATAGATGATTATTGTTGCACTAGGTTAAGAGTAGATTCAGGGCATGCTGTAGCCACTGCCTATCTTCAATGGACGAGACCGTTGTGAAAAGTTTGAGGTCATCAGCATAGAAAAGAACTTCCACGCCTAAGAGGAGAGAAGGGAGGTCAGAAACAAAGATGGAAAACAGAATAGGGCCCAGGACAGATCCTTGAGGTACCCCAGCTGTAGGGTAGTAGGGAGTGGAGAGGCAGCCATTGAAATTAACAACCGATCAGCGATTGTTTAAGTAGCTACCGAGGAGCTTACAAAACCGGTAGAGGCAAGTCGAACCAACAAAACCGGTAGAGACAAGTTTGTGAAGTAGACATACATGATTGACCGAGTGAAAAGCTTTTCTGAAATCAATAAAAATTGCAAAAACTTGTTCATGGTGATCGATACTAGTGAATACATAGTCGGTGAAACTGACTAAGTTTGTTTCAACAGATCGGCCAGGGTAAAAGCCATACTACTGTTGAGGTATGGAGGAAGCAACATAAGCCTGTGAAAAAAAGTATCAAATACTTTGGCAAGAGTTGGAAGAATGGATATGGGTCGATAGTTATTGATAGCTGAGGTAGGTCCATTCTTGTGCACGGGAATCACAATGCTAGTTTTCCAGATGACAGGATAAATTCCTTGATTTAGGCAGAGGGAAAAGATATGCTGCATGGGTGACAGAGACCTTGGATAATCCCTTGAACACAAGCGCAGGAATGTCAGTGGAGTCTGAGCGACTTTTGGCGCTCAATCGCCTTATGGAATGGAGAATATCAAGCTCATTAATAGATGTTAGATGAAAGGTCCCAAGAGGTGAAGGCATGAAAGTAGCATGGAATTCACTATGGATGACTGTAGAGTCAAAATTGTGACTGTTGCAATTCGTGCTAAAGAAGAGGGCAAAGGAATTTGCAATATCATTTACATCAGACAGTATAGCACCATCAACGTCTATCAAAGTTATTGTAGGTGCATTGGTTCTCTTAGATTGGTTCTCATATGAGCGGCAATTGTTTTCGGCCATGATAGTCGCATCATCAATCGGCTCCCCCTAAAACTGTGTCCTGCTCGATACCTGCTATCTCCAACCCACTGTTACTGAGTATTTCGAGTCTATGGTACATCCAGGTTTCACTGTGCTTGGTTCAGAATTACAGGTTGTATATCAATTTTTTTATATATTACATTGATTTTTGAAATCTATATCCTCTATAAGAACATTTATTTTTTAACAATGACTCTCCTCTACGTCTACCATTGTTACGACCGGGAGTAAACAATCATTTATTTCTTCCTTTGTTGCGTCCGCCACCAACCTTTCGTATATCCTTGTGCTTTTTGTCTTAAGCTGAACATCGTTTGGGCAATATACTTGCTTTGCCCCATCTACGAACTTCTAATCACTCACATCTTGTCAATTTTTCATTCATCCAGTTTCTCTTACCATATCAAATAAATAATGCTCGACAGTCTCTGCTGCTGACTCCACAATCGAGTGAGGTAGCTCTAATTAGATACTCAATTTGCCTGTCCGTCATGTTTCATATTTTCGGCCACAACCTGATCCGTTCTAGCTCCTTCTATTCTCAAAATGCCCAGAGTAGACAAATTAAATAAACCTTGTACCCGACAAACATTGGCTAACTCTCCTTCGTCACCTAAATCAGGCGTCCCTATGCGTTCGTCAATTGACAGAACATTGCCGACTATTTTTCGAATCCTGACATTATGGATAAGATTTTGGATTCCCTATTTCAGCGCCTTACCCAGAAATTAGACACTCTACTAAGCGATCTAATATACCATATCTCCTCCACTGAAGCCCGCATCGAGGAATTAACTTCCCGTGTCAACAACATAGACTCTTCCATAACAAGCCTCAACGCTCTTTACTCTTCCCTGAAAAATTCTTCCGTTCTCCCCCCTTCTTCGCAATTAACTCTTGTTCAACAACAAATAGATGATATAGAGCAGTATGCTAGAAGGTGCAACATAAGAATATATGGCCTCCCCGAATCTACCACCGAAACCACTTCAGCAAAATGTCTTGATCTTTTCGCTACCAAATTGGACGTGAACCTTAAAGGGCAACTCTACGCAAAAATTCGATTATAATTTTTTTACAGAATATCAATTTTTGATATAAATATAACACGATTCCGTTGAAATTTTTAATTTTGGTCCATAATTTCTATATAAAAAATGCTTTGAAAAGCGAAAAATAGCGCGTTTGCATTCCCCTCGCGCCGGCCATTATTTTTCCGGAAGTGACGTAGTGCGACGTTAGCTGCTGGGGTCGATTTAATGTTTTAATGCTAATCCCAGTTGTTTGTAAGCTTCCACAGCGTGATCTTTTTAAGTAAAAAAAACTAGAAAGAGTTTCCAAATATTACTTTGGTTATAATAACACAAATGTGAATCTCCTTTTTGAATGAAAATAAAATAAATAAATGAAATGCACCAATGTAATTTCTAATAAAGGAGAGGATTAAAAAAGATGATTCACATGTTATTGAAATATTATCAAACCACTTTTATTATATAATAATTATTTTGGTCATTTTAATTCATTTAATGTACTCTATGTAAATGAATATTTATTGAAATGTGTATAGCTTTTAAAGCGAAGTCACGAATGGAAGATTTTCAAAAATGAGACGTTACATGAATGACACTGAATGAATTTTGAAACTTTTTTTAGTTTGTTTATTAAAAAAATCTCACTATGGAAGCTTTCAAACAATTAATGCTAATTATTTCTCTAATTCACTGTGTTGACATGGATTTTACCGCCATGCCCCAGCATTAAAAATTATCTCTCTCTCTCTCTCTAACGTCTCCTGATATTTTCTCACTAGTAGATATTTACGACCAATCTTCCTAAATTTGTAAATCACATATTCGTCATGCCTCATTCTTATTTAGTATTTGGCTATAAGAATAGAGGTAGTGATAATAATTTAGCATTTCTTCAATTTCCTAAGTAAGAATTAGGAAGAAATGGATAATTTTTGATCGAAGCGATAACTGGCTTCCGGCCGCGAACTAGTCGACTCTGCTCCGCTCACTTTGAAAAGTTTTGTTTTGTTATTGATCCTGTCGTATTAATGTATGTAATATTAATTAAGCTCACTATCTATTTGCGCAAAGCTATGTAACTAAAGAGGTATCCGGATAAAACGCAACCGGACAAAATGCAACTACACGTTTTGAAGTGTTCAGATGGCCACATTCGATTGAATATGATGAGAAACTTAAGAACATAGAGCTCGTTTTCATTTCTAAATACTACATCCGAGAAATTCAATTTTTCAAACAATAGACGAACTCAGAGCTCCT
Organism: Rhysida immarginata; assembly: GCA_023313115.1. Lineage (NCBI taxonomy): Eukaryota > Metazoa > Arthropoda > Chilopoda > Scolopendromorpha > Scolopendridae > Rhysida > Rhysida immarginata. The sequence goes on from JAHWFO010083866.1 coordinate 192,510, forward strand.
GCTACTTCGTCAAGGGGAATTACTTTGTTCATTGAAGCCAACCAGAAATAGAGAGAGGGGGGGGGGGGGGGGAACTGCCAATTGATTATGATTTGAAGCCATTTTTTTGGTTAAAATTCACAAATAGAAAAGGGGAGGGGGGACTAGTCATTGGCTATTGCTTTTAATGTTTGACTAAAACCCCATTAAAATTATATTAGGTAATCTAGTTAAATAAGTAAGTGGTGCTAACAATAGCAAATTTTTGTTTAATGTTTGAAGCTAATACATTTGTCATTTAAACTGGCTGCAATAGTTTATATTTAGTGATGATCGTAAAATAAAATATATCAGGGTAACAAAATACATTTGATAACCTGAAATTTAGTTCGATTTTCCATAAATTTTAGTTATGAATCAAATAAACAAAAAAAATTGCTTGAGAGAATTTTAATTAGTTTTAATAAAATTTTACAGTATTTGAAACCACAATGTTCTTGTGAAGGAAAGATTTTTCGAATGGCTGTCACAACGCAACGGGGAAGAACTTTTCTTTTATTTCTTCCCAGGTGCACCTAAATCTAATGGACAAATTAGTTAATTGGTATATCGTAATCCACGCAGATTTTTGAAAAGACGGAATTTTCGGTGATGCACTCCGAACCACTGGGCATATGCTGATCGATCTCGGCTTAATCACGACAGCATACGTTCGCACTTGTGATGTCGGCATATCTTCACATATTGTGCACTGATACCTAATTTAAAAATTAATATCATGAAATTGTTCACACTTAAATAACATACGTATTAATTATACTTAACAGTTTGTTGCGGGTGATACATTTTCCGTCGATTCGGCGACACGGTATTCCTCGTCTAATGACGAGTGATAGCGGTTCTAAACTATATGGTTTCACGCCTAAACCGTCCAAATCACTGATATAGATGGTTGTCCAATTCATTATATAGATAGTTGTTAAAATAAGCCTCCATATCTTCGTAAGTCTTAAAACTAATATCTGAATCGCTGCTTTCATGTCCAAACATTGTGAAAATTGTAGTGAACGCAGTACTGAGTGAATGTAGATCTATAGTGAATGTTAAAGCTTCACTGCAAAGCTTGCTGAGAGCAATCCTCGCACTACGTCACGCCTCCACCCAAGATGGATGCCCCCGATTTCAAATCGTGCTCGGAATTTTCGTTTTTCACACATTTAGGATTCGAATTTAAAAAAATTAAATATGCTATGATGTTATTAATAGGTTAGTCTTTCGATTTAAGTAAAGTTGTATGTGACCGTAGAGTTGTCCTTTAATAAGGATTTGAAAATTTAGTGTTTTTATACAAAATATTAAAATACTTAAAAAATGCCTGTAAAATTTTGAATCGTTCAGAAAACAATACAAATATTTTCAAAATAATTTTATAATTTAATAATTTTATCTCTCGAAGATAAGGGTCTATAATCGCATTGCCCCTTCCTTAATCCGCAGAATAAATCTTTTACAAAGCCCCTTCCTTAATCCACATATTAAATCTTGTCCTTTAATTCTTGTGGGACTTTCATCAATCACGTCTCGGGGAGATGAAAGGGGAGGGGAGGGAGGGAGCAATGATGTGAATAAATCATCTGTTCTTGATAAAACGAAAAGCAAAACTTCGCCACTGCTGGAAATGCAAAACTAAATTAGTACCAAAAACAGATATATGATCATTAGTAACTTTAAAAGTTCGAATATTTTATGGAAGAGGTGGAAGTACTGAAAACTAACTTCCTAAAAGAAATATTTTATTTTACATTATTCTTTTTCAATTTGTGTCTATTAGCCAACTTGTTTCACATTTTTAGACAGTAACACTTTTTGGTGCACGAATCAACAAGAACCAATTTATTTCATCAGAAATCATCCGACCAATAGCCTTCGCCTCCATGTCATTGCCTACAAGTTCGACGAAGAAAATCGCATTTGAGAACATAATTTAATTAATATTAAATAAATTATACTTTAAAAAATTCAGTGTACTCTATATTATAAAAGGTTTCACTTTTATTGATTTTTTCATCGACAAAATATTTAAATTATTACCCTGCTTTAAAGAGAAAAAAAGATTTTAGACAGTTTTTTTCACAGAGTACAAAAATAATGGCAGTGAGCCCGAAACAGGAAACAGGAGTTTATATTACACATGCGCAGTAAGTTTTGCCACGTTTTATCGATAGGTGGTACCACTAAACGATGTGCCCTTTTTTTTTTTTACACGAGGATGGCACCCGAGATTTCAATGGTGTGTCAAATTCCCTAACTTCATCCATCCCTGGTACTATCTGTTTCGGCTATTCTTAAACATTAACCTTCTCTTACCAAAAATGATGAGTCTGAATTTAAAAAAAAAATTAGTAAATTACAATTATGTGAGAATAATGAAAACTATGTTAACCACATAAAGGATTCTAGTTGTTTAAAAATTACAAAAAATTTAACAAAACAAGACAGATTGAATTTTTGAAATTTCAATTTCAAAAACCAGAAAGATACTGAACCACAATTTATTTTTTGAAAGATGATAAATCTAAACATATTGTCACTGTCGATAAAACTGATTACAAAGATACTGTATTAAACTTAACTGAGACTGGTCCGTTTGTTACGCTTGACTATAATCCCCTAAATAGGTTTGTTAGAAAAACCAAGGATTGTATCAAAAATTGTATCTCTATCCAGTATTGGCATCGCTAGATAATAAATCTAGCTCGCTAAGCTACCGCTATATCAACTAAAATCTAGCTAATTATCGCTATCACTAAAGCTAGATAGACGAAAATCTAGCTAAATATCGCTACCGCTATGTTGACAAAATTCTAGCAAATCTTCGCTATACTATCGCTAGATTGATAAAAAAAAATAAAAAAATAGCCAGCCATTGCTACCCTTTGTTGTGTGATGAAGTAAAGAGAAGGGTACCCGGAATCCCTGGGGTTACTGATATTTTATTTGTTTCTTTATTTCCTTATCTTAGTCAATTTTTTTTTTATTTCTCATTATTTCACGTTTTTTGTTTATCACTGAATATTATTTAATCACTCCTACGTTCCGTATCTTTTCCTTTTTTTATTTCTTCGTTTTGTTATTTAGTAATTTCCTTTTCCTTTTGAGTTTTTTTTTCTCAAGCAGGTTCTCCTTCCTCTGCTTACCTTATAATTCACTTACCCAGGGATCGTCTTTCCCGATTGTCAGAGCTTCATAGCCCTCGGATTCTCTTTTTCGGGTTTTGTATTAGAAAAACTTTTTGTTTGTGAACAATAATCCCAATTTTCTTTTGTTTCCATTTAAAAATGTAATTGTCTGCCTTTTCTAATTTATTTTTTATTTCCGAACAAATACCTAGTGTCTTTTCAGTCTAGTGGTTGCTGTCGTAATCTACTATAGATCGTCCTCTTTGCTCCAGTGCATGCGGTGTGGATCCCGTTTGTGTTGCAAATCCTAAACTCGTGGGTGCCTTTCGTCACCGGACTTTTGTCACCTCTTTTCCACTCGATCGTCCCTTCGCTTGTCGGAATTCCTCAAGAAGACCAAAGCGCTTCCTCAAGGAGTCCTACTAACACACTCTTTGCGTATTCTTTGCAACTGAAAATCTTGTCATTTTATTACTCTTTTAAAAAAAGAGTGAGAAAAGAGAGAAATAATAATTTTTTTTGGTTACTTTATTCGTTTTAATCAATGCCTAACCTAATATTTTGGAATCAACCGGTTAAAAAATATTTTAATTTTTAATGTTAGCTTAAGCACTCATAAACTCTTTACTTATGGTCTGAATTTAATTAACCGTCTTAGTTTGATTATTTAATTATGTAGATCGTCGGTTTTGGGGATTGATTAGTTTTCATCACTTTTGAGATTAAGAAATATTATTCAAAAGGGTTTTCTCTCTTGGATAAAGGCTGAGCGTGTCGGGAACCGATATTCTCTTCCTAGCACACAACAATACTTATATGAGGAAATTATGTTTTCAAGTACTTCTTTTAATTATTAAAGTTTTCAGAGTAACAAATAGGTTAACCACTATGAGATACGTATATGAATTTCTGCAAAAGCAAAGTTTCAGAGAAGTAACTGCTACTATAATTACTATTTAGGCTAAATAAATACAGAAATAACAGTTTTAACCCAGAACAAAGAACAAAGTAAATTTTGTTACATGGTGTTATCAGTTCTCTGTCACATGTCTTCAAGTATTTCTGATCAAATAGTGCTAAGGTAAATATGCAATAAGTTAAAACATTTTTTTTTTTTTTTATTCAAATTAGTAATAAATGTTCGACCAATCAGCACAATTTCTTGTTTCATAAATTTGGATAATGGCCCCAACCGGACTATATAAGGAAGTGGCTGAGTAATTAATCGGTCATTCATAAGATAAGCAGCGGCAGAAATCACTTAAGAGCATAAATTCCCCTCTACTGGTCAGATTTCACCATAGTTTCAATATACCATCAAGTTATCAATTTACACAAGAAGTAGTAACGAAAATATGGATGCTCAAAGCTGAAGGACTGTTAGTAATAGATATTGTACGCAAAATAAATCGGTCATCATCTGGAGTTTACAAGTTTTAAAAAAGGGAGCCAATTATCAAGCCAAACCACGATCTGGCC
>JAHWFO010083866.1:204863-223234 GCA_023313115.1 Rhysida immarginata
GCAAAGAGCAACCTCTCCACCAGGCAGTCGCCCACACAAACACGCTCATCGCCTCGGCTGCCCCTGTCTATCCAGTCCATAAAGATAATGAACAAGATGGGCGACAGTACGCACCCTTGGCGGAGTCCAACACCCACGGTGAACGGTCTTGACTTAATGCCATTTATCCGGACACACATCTCAGAGCTTTCGTACAGAGACATGATAGCAACCAGTAATTGCCCATCCACTCCATACTCTTGCAACACTTGCCAGAGCTTCTCCCGAGGAACCCTGTCATATGCTTTTTCGAGGTCCACAAAACAAGCGTAGACCTCTTTTGCATACTCCCAGGATTTCTCAAAGATTTGCCTTAGAGCAAAGATGTGATCCGTCGTGCTTCGGCCAGGTCGGAAACCACACTGCTTCCCCGACAGTTTGGAGTCGACTATTTCCCGACTTCTCTTCTCCAGACACTTAGTGTACACTTTCCCAGGAATGCTGAGCAAAGAGATGCCTCGATAGTTGTTGCAATCTCTCTGATCTCCCTTTTTGAAGATAGGGATCACAATTCCTGTCTGCCATTGCTTAGGGGCCTGTCCAGATATCCAAGCAACCTGACACACCCGAGTCAGCCACAGGATACCATCCTGATTTAAGGCCTTTAACATCTCGGACCGGATTTCATCATCACCTGCAGCTTTGCCAGTCTTCAGGGACTTAATTGCCCATCTGACTTCTGTTTCAGTGATACTACCGTGACTATTCTCCGCTCCAAGGTGCACCTCGTATGCCTCAGTTGTTGTTGTCACCGGATTAAGAAGAGATGCAAAGTATTCCTTCCACCTATGCAATACGCTCTCCTCCGTTTTCAGAAGCCTCCCATCTGAACTCTTAATAGTTTGTGATGAAAGAGACTTCTTTCCACGGAGGCGGCGCACGGTCTGCCAGAACACCTTGTTTGCCGAACCATAGTCTGCCTCCAATCTCTCCCCGAACTTCTCCCAGGCCTTGGCTTTAGCTGTTGATACTGTCTTTGCTGCTGCTTTTCGCGCCTCAGTATACCGCACTCGACTCGAAGTTGACTTATTTGCAAGCCATAGCAAATAAGCTTCCTTCTTTGCCTTGACAGCTTCTTGGACTTCACCGTTCCACCATGCAGTCCTTTTCTCACCGCCCTGCGCCACACTCAGCCGCTTACGACCACAGCACAAAGCAGCCGAAGTAATCACAGCAGTTTTAAACAACTGCCACTCCTCTTCAACAGTACCACGATCACTGGGTAGTTCTTTGAAACTTGAAGATATGCTATCTGCAAAGGTCTTCCTCACAGCTCTATCCTCCAGTGCCTCCCATTTGATGCGCCAAGTTTGTCTGAACCTAGTATTTCGCTTGGTTGGCATGGATTCAGAGAACCGCAAAGTGCAGACAACAAGGTGGTGATCAGTTGATAGTTCTGCCCCTCTTCTCACACGAGTATCCAACACTGATCGGAATAAGTCAGCTGAAACAATTACAAAATCAATCAGTGACTTCTGGTCCATTGCATCCCTGTACCAGGTATACTTATGGACATCCCTGTGCTGGAAGAAGGTGTTTGTGATGGAAAGTCCATTGTTGCAACAGAGATCCAACAAGCACCTCCCATTCGCATTTAAATCGGGGTCACCATTCCTCCCAATCACGCCCCTCCACGTTTGGTCATCAGCCCCTACGTGTGCATTGAAGTCGCCCATCAGGATGACAGAATCTGCACTCCCTCTCCTGCTAAGAGCAGCATCAACTTCATCTAGAAAAAGTGGGTACTCTGTGACTGCATTCGGAGCATATGCAACGAATAGAGAGAGAGACCGTTTCCCTATCTGAAGCCTCAGGAGACACAGTCTTCCACCTAAGGGGGTCCAATCTGCAACATAATCTGCCAGCCGGGGACTTGTGAGTATCCCCACTCCCGCCTGGGCAGTCATGTTAGGGATGACACCAGAGTAGAAAAGCTTCCACCCTCCTTCTAAGTCCACAGTTCCAGAACCTGGACGTTTCGTAGAGGTAATACCTATGATATCCAGTCGATACCGTTTGGCTTCCTCCACTAACTCTGATTCCTTTCCTGTCATGGAGAATACGTTCCAAGTGCCGATTGACAGCACCCGATCCCGTTGTCGCTTTACCAGTTTCTCCTCCTGGGTAAAGGCATGCGCTGCCCCCGGCCGTTTCCCCAAGCGCATAGCGAGTGCACTGGTGGGGCTTCTCGGAGGCATTGCTCCGAGATAACAGCCGGGAGACTGTCAACTATTTTTCGAACGAGAGCCTCTGCCTAACTCCCGAACGCGGGTGACTTTAACCTGCGCCACACCCGATGCAGAATTGAAATAAGTTTAAAATTCAAAATGAAATATCAGTATTTCTTATATAAAGGGTGATTATAATTAAAGTTTAAGTTTCAAAACGCTATAAAAAAAGAACTACTTAGTAGAATGACGTCCAATTGGAACAGAATGTTATTGAAGAAGGAGAAAGCTTATGGCATAAGAAAAAAAAGTAGGTCCAAATTTAGCAACAGATGGCGCTGTAAGCGTCAGAATTTCGACTACAAATGACAAATGAATCGTAAAACAAAGGCTAAGGTGTAAGTTACATGTTAAACCAACTGTACTGTTCAGTGTGCAAAGCATCCATCAAATCGGTTTTTTAAACTGCGTGTTCTGAACTTCTGCAGAGCTACTGGTGCGGAATCATTGTTCTTGTTAAAAAGCTTTACAAGCAGAGTGCGGTCCTTCAATGAGACACCCATGGCGAACTTCTCGGACACGAAATGAGGAAAAGCAGTGTACCCGGCGTTTTTATAACAAATGAAATGAGTCGTGCGCATGACAGGTATTTTCATTTAATATTCTGACACTTACAGTGCCATCTGTTGCTAAAATTTGGACCTAATTTTTTTTCTTATGCTTTCCCCCTTCTTCAATAACATTCCGTTCCAATTGGACGTCATTCTACTAATTTGTTCTTTTTTTATAGTGTTTTGAAACTTAAACTTTAATTATAATCACCCTGTATAATGGTAAAAGGAGGAGGTTAAATTCATGCTGTGATGATTTTACAACCTTGTTAAAGCTGGATTGGCTTCAGATGCGCGTTCTCATCTAGTTGCTTTTGCTTGTGCAGACCATACCCGACGTCACAACATTCCCGTGTTCCTTTGCACATTCGAGTTGCAATGGCAGACTCCATTTGCTATAAAAAAGCCTTGTCTACAAATGCTGTTTATTAGTAAATAAACGGTAGTTATTAAATTTGTCCATGTGGATTGGTGTTTTGAGACTTAGATGTATAAAATATCAAAAAAAAATTTTTTGACTAAAGGTTTACTTTAAATCTTAATATCCATCCACTGCTTTCAAATGCACTCCTATTTCCCGTCCTTTTCCTGCAGTAATTCCCCATTCACAGGAATGTTAAGAGACCGAACGTCATCAAACCAGTAATTATTTTTGCCGACTTCCAAAAATGTTTAGCCTTCCTTAATTTTTTTTTATTGTACCAAATTCTTCTGATTGAAATGTCATTGTTACCAAATCCTTAGATTTTATCAGTGCTGACAAGGTATTGCAGTAGAACATCCATATAACGAACATCGATTTGGTGAAATTATCTCTATAACGTAATTTTTCTGTGGTCCTGCAAAAAATCCTATTGATTAAATGTTTTTTCAACCTCCATTTAGTGAAATCTTTATAGCGTAATTATTTTTATAACAAGGATTTTTCGGTCCAGACAATAAATTTTAAGGTATATTTTGGCTCTTTATTATGAAATTTGGTTCCCACACTTAGCATGACCCCACAGCCAACAAATGAAGTTAAAAACAAGTTTTTATATCAAAGCTCTGCCCAGTCGGCTACAGCTGTGGCATTAGGTTCATTTTATCAGCAAAATTACAAAAAGTTCTTGCGAACTATGTTATCACATCAAACTAAGCAAAAATGGCGGCCTGTCGATGAGTTTAAATATGCAAACACGTTAAAAATTTATTTTTTATGAGAATCGGCATGAGAACTATTGTAAAAGCTGTTGAAACTTGGAAGAATTTTTTATATTAAAAACTTCGGTATTTGTTCAAATTTATGAATTTATTTTATTCAAAGTTTAAGCCCATAAATATTTTTGTGAAATACTAATTTTACCGAGGACGACGAGAAAAAAAAACCCACGCTTATGTAATATGTTTTATCGGTATTTTTCTTTAAAATACTTATTACAATATTATTTTCAGTCAGTTCTGCTTTCAAATTTTAATTATTTCAGGAAAAAAAAAAAAAATCGCGATCCAAACAAAATTTTCAGCAAGGACTTTAGATAAGTCACGATATCAATCAAGTTCGAAATAGTTGTGTCCTTAATGTTAAGAAGCAATCAAATTAATATAATATATAATATATTATAGTTATAATTCCATAACGTCCATTTTACAATACAAGGGTTTATTAATATATTTAGAGAGAATTGATTTTCATCCTTTCGGAAGTCATCAGTATATCCAGTTGAAATGTTTAGATTTCTTACAATGGGATTCTTTTTAAAATTTTGAACAATACTTCTTCTATTCATTATTACTAGGTTACATTGTTGTAATTATTTGGTTATAGTATTATTAGTATTTATCTTATTTATACATTGTAATTTTATTAATATAAAATATAGTATTATCTTATCTTATAAATACATGTTTAATTAGATAGTTCTTGTATTCTTTTCTTTTTGCTTAATAGTTCTTTTATTTTCTCTTCTTTCAGTATTTGGTTGAATAATAAATAACTATCTATTAATTCGGCATTATTTAAAATCTCTTGTGGATAAAATTTATTTAGCATAAAAATAATAAAATTTTTGATGATTATTATTTCTCTCTTATTATTAATTTTGTAGAATAGTTTGCATGTTTCTTCATAATTCCCGGTTTTATGGTTGCTTAATAAAATGTGTTCTGAATAATTAGAGTTTTTTAGTGCATTTTTGATATAATATACAGGGTCTTTATAATTAAAGTTCCATTTTGACATGGCCATAAAAAAAAACTACTGGACCAAAAGCTATAATACTTGGTAATATTATACAAGAGGGCATGGGAAGTTCATACCCACCAAAAAAAAAAAAATTAGTTCAAAAGGTCACCACCAGCATGGAATGGTGCTCTATACAATATTCGTATACGAAATTAGACACAAAGACACAGGTTAACAAGTCTTTAATCGTTACTAAAATTAGTTATATGTTGAATGTGGCCTCCACCATTTACTAAAAGCAGGTTACACAGGATTATTGTGTCTAATTTCGTATACGAATATAGAGATCCTGTATGTATCAGAGATACGACAACTGAGTAGTCAAAAACGATTGGGTAGATCCAGCATGTGACTTATGGACGCCATTAGGTGCAAACTGTGCTAGCAGATGCCATGCGATGTCGATACTTGCATGATGCTATACAGCAGTATTTAGTCATCATCATCACCAGTTGTATTTTCTTCCGAATTATAAAATGTTTTTGAAACTATAGGCATAATGCCTAATTGTGCTGCGGTTGGTGTTCAAACAGCGGGTAAAAGGGTTTCTTAAAGACGATGAGCGACGCAGAATTTGGGCAGCGAAGTTATGTATGAACTTAATGATAAACTTATAGATGCAATTAATCTTTTTATTTTTTATTTTTGTATAAAATTATTGCAATCATTTTTAAATTATCATTTATAAAAACTTTTCGTTCGAAAAATAAAATCCTTTATTAATTTTGAATTTATGTATTTTTTTCATACTTTTTAATTAATATCGTACCAAAACTCCTTGTTATTCCCCTCTGAAGTAATGTTATGTACTGTTTTCGACATACACCAGTCCAGTTGAGATTAACACAATGGTATTAATTATTGTGAATAAAGCACTCTAGCTCTATCTTCTTCTAAGGCACGTGAAAAATATTGTTTTGTGACCGCAATAAATTGAGTTGATGGTTGTCCCTCACATTCTCCTTTCAATATATTCTGCTGTAGATAGTTTCAATCCAAACTTATCTTTTGGGTTGTATCTAAAATAAACACTCATAATCGAGCATGAACCGTGAAATAAAACGCAATTAAAATTAAAGATAAAAAAGTTTTCTTATTGAATAATAAGATATCAAAATTTGTGACAATAAACTAAGAGGAAAAAAAATCAGGGAGATTGGGTGAAGGATTAATGGGGACAAGAAAAGGCATTGTAGCTTATATTTCTGATTCCCTACATTATACAGTTCTAGCTGATTTTACCATAGCTTCTGAGAACTACGAAATACTTACTATCCTTATTAATAACAATTATATCCTTATTACCGTTTACAGACCTCCATCTGGTCTATTTCAGCCATTTATATCTTTTCTGTCATCCCTACTTCTTACTCTCCAAGTAAACACTAAGTCAATTATCTTACTTGGCGACTTCAATATCGATTTCCACAAGTCAACACCCAATTTAATTACTCTAACTGATTTAACGCTCCAAGTTGGACTGAACGCCACGATTACTTCATACACACACTACTCTATAGCCCACAATTCCTTCTCCACGATCGACCAATGCTTCACTAGCCATTTAAATGGATATTCCAGTGGTACGCTTGATCTACCCATCTCCGATCATCTCCCAATTTATTATATACACAATTCTTTTTTATTATCTCTTGATAGCCCTATAACTATCACACGCCATTTAGTCACTCCTCCCCGATTAGCAATTTTTCAGTCCTTCCTTTTACTTACCAACTGGGCAGAAATTTTTGGAAACTCCACTGAAATCAATCTACTCTTTGTAAAGTTTTGTGACCATTTTCGTCTTGGTTATAACCGCTACTTTCCCCATGTTGCCTCCACCATCCATAAAAATGTTAAACCATTCCGTAAACCTTGGGTAAATACTTACATTCTTCGCCAAATAACACACAAAAATGCTCTTTACCGCAAATTTCGGCGCAATCCTAACCCTCAAACCAATAAAAAATTTCGAACATTTTCTAACCTTTTGCGTAACATCATCAAAAATGCCAAACGCAATTACTATGCACAACTGTTTAATAAAATTAACTCAAACAAAGAAAAATGGAATGCGATTAACAACCTTCTCTCTAGCCCCCATTCTTCGCGCTCCCCCTTACCAGGTCCTCAAAACTTAACTTCCTCTATATTGTCTGAGTTCCTTAATATTCTTTTACCTACTCCTCTTCAGCCCCTAGCCTCTCCTCTTTCATACTCTTTTAATCTTCCACAGACTCCCCATTCTTTCTTTGCTCCTCCCACTTATCCCGAAGAGATATCAAAAGTAATAATGCAATTAAAATCCTCATCTTCCCCCGACCCCTTAGGTTTTCGTCCTGATGTCATTATCGCAGTAAAATCTAGCATAACTCTTCCACTAACGCATTTATTTAATTTATCGCTCACCACAGGTTCTTTTCCCAAATTACTCAAAACTGCCAAAATTATTCCCATATTTAAAAATGGTGACCATAGTGATTTTCACAATTATCGCCCAATCTCTATCTTACCAATATTCTCAAAAATTTTTGAAAAACTGTATTTCCACCGTTTATCCACTTATATTCATAACAATAAATTATTATCATCGGCTCAACATGGTTTCTGTCCCAACCGTAGTATTGATACAGCCTGCTATGAATTAACTGAATACATATCTTTTCACATGTCCAAAAACAGCTATGTTGTTTCTTTATTTTTAGATTACGCCAAAGCCTTCGACTCCGTGTCTCACCAACTTCTAATTCACAAATTAACCTCATTCTTTAATATCCGCGGCCCCCCACTTCACTGGCTCATCGACTTTCTTACTGATCGTTCCTATTATCTAACCTCCCATGATACTTCGTCTTCATTACTGATTCGCAATATAGGTGTCCCACAAGGCTCTATCCTTTCACCATTATTATTTAACCTCTTTATCAACGACCTGGCTTCAACACTTGCCTCTTCAAATTTAATCTTATATGCCGACGATGCAACCTTGCTGTTTGCCGACTCTAATACTGCAACTCTTACCACTAATATTAATCAAACTTTATCTAACTTAAGCAAGTGGAACTCTGCCAACTCGCTTGCCTTAAACCTCAACAAAACAAAATACATGCTATTTTTCCAACGGAATAAGCTAAATGTTCCCACAGATTTGCCTATTTACTATAATTCACACTTATTACTAGCCACAAATACTTTTAAATACTTAGGAATCCATTTGACACATGATCTTACCTGGGACTTACATACTAATATTCTTTTAACCAAACTTAATAAAAGACTAGGAATGATATCTCATCTCCGCTTTCTTCCCTCCTATATACTAATCCTTCTTTATAATTCATTAATACACTCGGCCCTCTGCTACGGAGTCCAATTTTGGGGATCCGCTACGAACTCCAATCTCTTACGCCTTTATCGCTTACAAAAATGGTTTCTAAGAACCTTGCTTAACATCCGATTGCCTAACTCTGTTTCCCATTATTTCGAACTCCTGGGCATTCCAACCATTTATCAAATTTATATTATTCAACTTTGCCTATTCGTTTACAAAATTATTAACCTTCAATTAATTCTTTCTACTCCTTTTGAAATATGTTATCAACAGAACATTCACTCCTATCCCACCCGATTGTCACACCTGATTAGACTCCCTTTTACCAGAAACAACTACCAACGCCGTTGCATCTCCTTTATCGGCGTCAAATGGTGGGGCAATTTACCTGAACATATCCGATTATCTCCCACAAGTGCTACTTTTAAAAAATTATTGAAATATTCTCTCCTATCTAATAAAATACCTACTAACCCCTGCTAAAACTTTTTACTATTTACAATCTTCCCTATATATAACCCAATTTTCTTCTTTTTTTTAATGATTCTTAATATCTCATACATTTTCCTACAGATACTTAACTGCCAACCCCTCATCCATCTTAACTCCATCACGAACTACCATAAAAATTACCATTTTGTTAGTTGTTTTCTTTCTATTTTTAAAAATAGTATATAATTTCAAACCTTTACTATAAATTAATACTTAAGATCTGTTATACAATAACCCCGCCGGAGACCTCACACGTCGGCCAGCTGGCCATACAGGCTCCGGTCAGGGCTTTTTGTAAATCAATTCTAAAGAAATAAATAAATAAATAAATAAAGAACACAATGAACAAACTGGCAGCAAACTTCTATGAAGAAGGTATTGGAAAACTGGTCCACCAGTATGACAAATGTCTCATTCTCTACAGTGACTATGTCAAAAAGTAATTTTGTTATTCACATTTGTCTTTATTTTATACTCCATCGAAGGTTGAAAACAAATAGCCCTCGTATTACGTAAACTCACACAACTGAATCATGGCCTCACATCATGCGCATGTCTCGTAACCACCATCCCTCCCCCCATTCTCCACTTGTTACTTAACGCCCCCTCCATAAAGCGTTGGGATCGGGAAACTGCAGCTCCTTGGGTTAACTTTTTTATTTATAAAAGTACACTCAACTCACCAAAAATCTTGGCACACCTGCCTAATAACGTGTTGGGCCCCCTCTGGCCCGGATAACGGCGGCGACCCATCGTGGAAGAGAGTCTACCAGTCTCCGGAACACATCCACAGACACTGCAAGCCATTGCCACTTCCACTGCACTCCATAATGATGCTGCATTTACCAGTTATGTTGATGACGACCTAACAGATCGTTCTATGACGTCCTACAAATGTTCAATGGGGAACGTCAAGGCCAACTGGGAAACGTGGAGGTCAAATCATTGTTGTGAAGTCGGTAGCATTTTGCTCCAGCCACAGCTGTGTCATAAGGGCCGTGTGTGGAGGCGCATTATCTTGCTGGAAGATGCCATCACCTGTGGGGTAAAACAGTTCATGAACGGGTGCAGGTGGTCCCCAAGCAGATCGACGTAGGAAGTAGCACGCAGAGTGGATGTCAGATGCGCCAGTGGACCCATTTCATGCCACGAAAAAACACCCCAGACCAGTATGGAGCCTCCACCTTCCTGAGTGGTCCTGACCTGACATGCGGGGTCCATGGCTTCGTGTGGCTTGCACAAGACACGGACACGACCATCGACCCAATACAGCTGAAACCGTGACTTGTCGGACCATGCACCCTTAGCCAGTCCTCAGCAGTCCAATGTGGATGTTGATTGCCCAGGCTAGGCGTTGCCGACGATGTGCAGCTGCAGAGTGGCACCCGTTGTGGCCTCCTGCTCCCAAAGCCTGCAGCTGCCAAGTTTCGCCGAATTCTCATCACGGACACAGTTGTGGGACGTCCTTAGTCGTACCGCATGGTGATTTGGCCCGCTGTCGCTCTTCGGTCAGCAGCTGCAAGCCGGGTGACCCGGCGAACACCTCTGACGTCAATGCTGCATGGGCGGCCCGTCCGCTATCCAACACGGGTTGTAACCCCTCATTGGGTGTACTCTCGATAGACCCTTGAAACGGTTGTGCGGGAAAATTGCTGGTTGTCGGTTACATCTGATATTGAGGCATCCATCCGTCTGGCATCAACAATCATTCCACGTTCAAATGCGGATAGCTCTCGGCGTGCTTCCATTTCTGCAACCACTTTTGCTTACACTGATTGTGTGATATCAAGGAGTCCTGTGCACCTGCATTAAGAATGGAAGTAGCGGGATCCATCTCATTACGGACAGGGAGCCTGATTGGAGGGGTGTGCCATGTCTTTTGGTAAGTGAGTATATGTGTTGAATAATTTCTAAATTGTTGCTGGGGATAGCTTTGGCTATTCAGTCTCTTAAGTTTGCCGACCCTTGCTCTAGATAACCAATGACCCTGCCACCCACTTTATGAGAAACACTATCTAAAGTTAGACCTTCGAGCATAAAAACCCTTCTATTTTTATGCTCGAAATGTTAGGTTAGGTTAATGTGTTAAGACAACACATTCTAGCTGTCATTCCGATAGTCTTTCATTGATGATAGTCCTGAGTGCAGTATTATACAAAAATACCACGTAGCTACATCACAGAGAAGAATCCCCTTACGTTCACTCCGTTCGATTCTCTCATTCCCTTGTGTATTTTTTTTTTTAGCATTAGCCTCCCCACCTTTGGTTTTCACAGGTTGCTAGATCACGTGTTTCAACAATAGGTGGCCAGCTGATTCAGATTATTGCATCGATTTAAGCTCTTAAAAGAGAAAAAAACATTTAATGAAATGAAATACCCCCCCCCCCTTTTCTCTCAATTTCGTACTTAAAAATGAATAAAAAGTTATTTTTAACAATAAAACTTCAGGTAAAATCTTTTGTTTTTATTTTTAGCGCGTATAACAACTGAAGAAAAAAAAAGACAGGCATGTAAGAGGATAGACGAACCCGCCTTAACCAATTCCGGTGAAATTAGTGCAAATTCTTTAGGTATATATGCAGAGAAGAGGGAGGAGCTGAATTAAGCTGCAATCCTTGTCGTCGCTTTTTATATTTATAGGTTTTCTTTTGACGTCGCTTTTTACACCCTTTGACATAAACCCTTTTACACGAGTTACTTTTAAATGGTCCCCAACCTGTATGTTTAAGCCCATCGAAATCTGTGGAAGGTGTTTGTGTCCTCATCTTGTAAGTTGCATTAGCACCACAATATAATTTTAAAAAAATTACATTGTTTCAGGGAATTAACAATTTAAAGAAAGCATTATTGAAATTTTAGAATGTATGAAAATTAGAAAAAAAAATTTGTCTCAATTGACCAACGGCCAAGCCGTTATAAAAAGTAGGGTAATTCATTATTGCGTTTAGCACAAAATGGCGCCCATGTGATTAGTTGTCGTATCTCTTATACATACAGGATCTCTAACGAATATTGCATAGAGCGCCATTCCATGCTGGTGGTGACCTTTTGAACTAATTTTTTGTTTTGGTGGGTATGAACTTCCCATGCCCTCTTATATAATATTACCAAGTATTATAGCACTTGGTCCAGTAGGTTTTTTTTATGGCCATGTCAAAATGGAACTTTAATTATAAAGACCCTGTATATATTCTTTGAATATAGTTTCTAAATTTCGATAAGTTTTTCCAATATAAATTGTGTTACATTCTTTGCATTTAATTTCATATACCCCACTTTTTTCTTTTTCTATAATTTCTCTTTTGTTTTCTAGTAATGTTATTATTCAACTTTTGGATCTAAAGGCTACTTTTATTTTTTTTTTTTGAAATATTTTTTTTTTAATTTTGTAACTTATATTTCCATGGAAGGTTAAACAAATTCTTTTCTTTTCTTTTTCTTTTGCATTTGTATTATTTTGTTGTTTTTCTCTAATTTCTGTAGCTATATTAATGATCGGTTTATTTATTTGATCTTCCTTATATCCATTTCCAATCCCAATTTCTTTAATTATTCCTAATTCCTTTTCTCTATATTCTTCTTTTATGGGGTATGTCAAAGCTTTGTTAACTAGATTCCTAAATGCTGAGTTTTTGTGGCTCCATGGTTGGTTTGAATTTTTGTGTATACTGTTTATTGTTGCTGTGGGTATTCTATAAATGTTATATTCTAATTTTATTTTATTGTTTTCTTCTTTTTTTTCTATCTTTATATCTAAATAATTTAGTTTATCATCTTTTTCTTATTCATATGTGAATTTGATTTTGTCATTTAGATTATTTAAGTCTTAGTATTTCTATGTTAATTGACTTATCTAATATACATAGGCTGTCGTCTACATATCTTGTATACATTTGTATATTATATATTTTTTTAATTTCTTTTAATTTATTTTCTTCTAGATCTTGTAGATATACTTCTGAAACTATTGCACTAATTGGATTTCCAATTCCTAGCCGATATTGTTGTTCGTAAAAGTTTTTATTATATTCGAAGTAATTAAAATACTAAATGCATATATAAATGCAATTTCTAATAATTTCTACATAAAAATTATGCAAATTTTAACACAATCTCCATGCAACATAATATCTGTATGGCAAAATGATTTGCCAGTCCCTTGAATTTCGCTGTATGGAGGTTCTACTGTATTGGGAATATTCCATTTATGGACAATGTTAGTTCATCCCTTAATCTCCTACATCTTTTAAAATTGCTATTTTTGTATCCAATGATAATGTGTTTATGCTCCATGGTCACAGGTGAAAGTGGCTGATATATTGATATGAGAATATCATATCTTCAAACGTCGCTAATCATGTTCACTTTCGCTAATCTTGACCTATATCTAGGGTTCCAACACTCGACACAAGGACTCGATATTAACAAGGAGACACAATTGATTAAAAATCAATACTCCTTTTAATGATAAATTGAAAAATAAAATGAAAATAAAAATAAGTCACCCAATGTGGAGAAAGTCTTATGGAGACAGATGTGGAACAAAAAAACATAGGTGAAGAAAAAGTCTTGTAGAATGACAGTCACAGTAGAAACACAGGAAGATACACAAGAACAGACGACGCATATAAAGTAGGAGAAAATCTGGTGATGAGGGTCTGATGATGAGAAGCACAGTTGAAAAAAGTTGATTTAATTACAATTTGAATAAAAAAAAAAATACATTTTCGAGATCATTTATCTCATCTTCAGTTTATCAAAACTTTTGAAATAATATTTCAATTAAAAAACATAATAATTAAATTTGAAAACAATGAGTGTTGGTTGTTGGATTGTTGTGAACAGGAGAATATGTTGGATTATGTATTGTAATTTATTTATTTTTTTAATAGTAATCTATATACAGTATATAAAACCAAAAGTCTGTTTGTTCGCTATGTAGCTTCAATCTATCCTATTGGCTAATCGAAAAGGAATTGTTTCGATTGTTACGACAGTATTATTGTTAAACTCAGGATGGGCAGAAGAATTTTAATTGTTGCAATATTGTTATTTGTATAATAAACTTTGGATAGCAAAGAGATTTTTTCTTCTTTAAATGTAATATCCTTTCATTGAAAACATGGTTTTTACATTTGAAAAGTAAAACCATGTATCTGAACATCAAATTATACGATGACTTCTCTGATTTTTGAAATTTCAATTTTCAAATTTTAAAAAAATTTTTCATTCAGTTATTGCAACCTAAATATCTTAAACAATTACTTAGAATTTTTATTATTCAACATAAGTTTTCAACAGTGGCTTAAAGAATAAAGGCAAATAGCGATTATAGATAAATTAAAGATAAATACCATACTGTTTACCCCTTTTTGGATAGGTTTGCCCAATATTGTGAAGTGACCAAACCAAATAACTTTAATGTTACCATAATAACACTTTAGTTCTGAACTTTGTCAATAGATGGAACTGCCTTAACTTTAAAACCACAATATAAGAAATAAACTGTGTTTAAAACGCGCTGTATAGTATTTTTCATAAAAGAAGACCAACGAAACGAACCAATCAGAATTGGCTGCTTATCGCTTAGTTATTCCGTTCATTGCTTCAAGCTCTCACGCTTTAGAGCTACACACATTTCAATAAATTTTCCTTTACATAGAGTAGATTAAATATTTGTAAAGTCTTTATAATTTGTTTACTTAAAAATATCTCGATGTGGAAGTTTACAAACAATTAGAATTAGCACTAAAACATTAAGAACTAGCTCTCTAACATCAGGAGAAAGTAATGAATCAACAGTACTTGCATCTGATTGGTTTCCACTCTGACCCGAACAAAGGTCAACGGACTTCTTTTATGAAAAATACTATAGGTCGTGTCTGCCGAGCTTCACCTTAGCGTTGTTGTTTGACGCACCCGACACGTCTGATCTAGGCCCTAAGGGGTTACCTGCGTATAATTATTGATGTTTATCTTCTGTTTTACGAGTTTAGATTTGTTTAATTTGCGATGCTATTGTTGTTTGGTTTCGTATTGATATTAATACATTTTGGCTATTCTCACGGACTTCGATTTGCTTTGCAATTCGGATTTTATTTTTTGCTTTGTGAATAGGTACTGACGTTTGGTTTTATTCAAATTTTGTGAGATTGGAGATAAATAGCATCAGCAGCGCCCAGGGGGTATTTCCTGGTTCCCTCCCGTCCTTCATGCACGGGGATGATTGTGTTTGTTGTGTGCCCGAATGGCCCGTGGATCATGTTTTTGACAACCGTGTCGTGTAGTTTTTTGTCGCTGTTGACATCAGGAATTTCTGCAGTAGTAATATAGTCAATTTGGTTGGGACGCAATTTTTCTTTTAGCCACAGTAAAAGATGTACGTAAAAGCCACTGGGTCTCGCCAATATTTGACATTTCGTGAGCAGATCTACCAACTTCTGAACTTTATTTTCAAAAACTCGAGCATAGGATAGGATAGAATGAGCATAAAATTATGATGCAATGACAAAACATTCGTTTTATGCTATTGAACATAAAATGAGTATAGCAGACGATAAGGATAGGGAAGTGTTGTGATGTTCTAGTGTACTGGAAGTCACGTGGGTCCGGCGAAAGGGGGGGGGGGGGTTGTTAGAAATTATCTGAGTTTTATTTTGTTAGTTCAGTAAGTTTAATACGATCAAGAAGGAGTTTTAATGTGTGCAAATGGATGTGTGATCGGGTAGTTGTTGTTTTATTGCGCGCGTGAGTGAATGTTGTTACTGAGAAGTCTTGTTTAAATTGTGTTAGCGATCGTAATTAATTCCCTGTTGGAGCCGTTATTGTTGGGAAATTGTTCAAAAGATCGCCTCAGCTTCCATCAGAGGATTGTTGCGATCGTTTTCCGAGAAACTGGAATACGTCACTGGCTTGTTGTAAACTTTCATTATAAGATTTTTTTTTTTTTTGAAAAAACTGGGAGCAGAACGGACGTATTATTCGTGCGCTCGTTTGTTGTGAGTTTGCCGTGTTCGAACTCGAAGCCATGGAGCAGGCATTGGGACGTACCGTAATTTTCGGAAGTAACGCCGCGGCGACTGATACGCCGCACACGCCAAAATTTAACAAAATTGTTAAATCTCCGGTAGTAGCGCCGCGGCGGCCGATACGCCGCACCCCCCCCCCCTCTCCCATCACACACGGTCCGTTTTGTATAACCGCGTTTTATAAGAAATTCAATAAAGAAACCAAAATTCAATATTTATAAGATATATTTTATTAGTCGAATCCTTCAAAATCCGAAGTTTCCGAATCGGAATGAAATAAAGATAAAAATTCTTCCTGGAGAGGTGGGTCATTTTCTTTTTCGTCTTCCTCTACTACCACAGATGCGGGAAGCCAAATTGAAACCAAATACTGAATGCCATGAAACCAAAAGCGACCCCTTATATATCGCAACAGGTGTCATACAATATTATTTTGATTGGTTGACCTCTAGCGGGCGTCGATTATTTTGATTGGTTGCCCTCTAGCGGGCGTCGATTATTCTGATTGGTTGCCCTCTATTGACGAACGCGAAAATTAGACCAGTTGATCATTAGCCAAGTGGCCTCTCTGGGCAAAAAGCCACACTAAAAGCGTGCTTTATTATCAAGTGTATTATCGAGTGAATCGCCCGCTGTCGATGAACGATCACACTCGATCGTTATCGGAGTGAATTTTTAATCATGTGTAGAATCTATCTATCTTTTTTTTTTTTTTTTTTTTTTTTTGTAAAATCTCCGGCAGTAGCGCCGAGATGGCTGATACGCCGCACACGCCGAATTTTTAACTTTTAATAACAGAAACACCGCGGCGTTACTCCCGAAAATTACGGTAATTATGTTATAGTAGTTTGTTTTATGTTAATTGATAACGTCTAGTCTAATTAATTACCGTGTCGTTTTCAAGTTTTGCGATTGATGATGGAACTGTGGCGTACCGACCGAACTGGCCTTTGTGATATATCTGCGAAAGCGAACCGATGACGCCGCCGGGTCAAGAAGCGCAAGTTATCGACAGTGAGGAGCAGCTCTCAATAGAATCCGTAGACAGTAAAATGGTCAATTGCAGTTATTGGTGAGTGACTTTAAATTATATATTTACGCCACGTGAAGATATTAATGTCGATTGAACACTTAGAAGAGCACAGTTTGCTTCCATGGCATCGGTCCTACCGCCGAGTGCAATAGCGAATAACGAACCTCATATCGATGCTGACACCACGCGGTGTAGCGAGCGGTACTCTAGAATAGATAACTGAGCCACCAGATAATGCCATGAATTAAAAACTAGTCTGCAGGAACTATGAAATGTATTTGTTGTTGGTGCCATGTATATTAAGTAGTTGACCGCGCACCGGGTTCGTTCTATGGGAGAGTCGTTAAAAGCATTTCAGGTGCCCAGTAGGGAGAAATTAAATACACTGGTGCATAGGTGCAGGGCCTGTAGGTGTCATCGTGCACAGGGTTGTATACGAGATTCCTGTATGCACTGACGGAACTCGTGTCTCGCCAGTGATCCTTGGGTCAGGTACTCGGGTGCCTACCAAGAGGGGTCCCAGTACCTCCCCCCTGTTTGCCGAACCAAAGGAGGGTACATCACACTTAAGCGTGGGTTGAATAGTAGGAATATTTGTGCGGAGGCACGTGGGGTTCAGCTGACGTTTGTAGCCACGGGCACAGGTATTCTCTCCCGAATTAGACTGGAGGAACCTCGTCATGCAGACCACCCATAATGAGTTACAAACTCGAGTGCCAGTATGTTAGATTAAGCCGGAGTGTGCTCCGAGTAGTTGTAAACCGAAGATATAAAATTGAATTCAAGGGGCCCCTAGTCGTTTTAAAAAGGTCAGGTATCTGTAGCTATGGAATATAAATGTGATATATGTCTAATTGAAAATAAAGCAGATTGTTGTCAGTAATATTTCAGAGTCAGGTAGTCCTCCATATTTTTTTTCGGTCTGAACCCTTAACGCAACTCACCTCGACATATTACCTGGTCGGCTTGTGCGCTTCATTTACCTATGGTGGGGGTGGGGGAACGTTACAGTGTCTATCGAGCAGGCACAGGAACGTGTTTCCCTTGAGCCCTCTAACAAATGTCCAGACGACTGACAAAAGTTTGTGTATATGTTTGTAGGTTTGGAAAGGAAAGAGAAAGAACGAGTATAGGTCAGGAAACTCTGCAGCTAAAAGACAAATGGGCATTGGGAACATCTGAACAACGGGAGCTTCGTCTAGAGCAGGAGGGTATAAGAATTTCTATTTCAGGGGCAAGGGAAATTTCGAAGGAAAGATGAGATCTAAAGTATCCAGTGATATTTCCCGGTGGTGAAAATGGATATTTTAATCTGAGGCAGGTCAACCCAACAAGAGGATAAGTAAAGTACCGGGCCACGCCGGGTTTTCAGCTATCACCCGGGTTTTCACGCCGGGTGTACAAACTATCATGCCCAGATTGCGAGGCGTTCTACATTGGATC
>JAHWFO010083866.1:238234-305917 GCA_023313115.1 Rhysida immarginata
AAAATATTAATACCTAATATACATAGCAATAAAAGTGATCCCAATTATTGGATCAAAAATTTCCCCTATTCTTTGTTGAAAAACTGCAACATTGAAGTTTATTTTTTTCTGCTCAACATTTTACGTACTGTAACTTGTTGACATTCTTTTTTCACCTCTTCAAACAAATGCAGCAAGTTTTGACTTGGTCTTGTAGCGATAAAAAACAAAGTTTTGTTTTTGACATGGTGACAATAGCAGGCAAGAAATTGAAATGTGATGTGAAGAGTGAAAGTGATGTAAAGTGAGCCCAACACCTGCATTCTCGACTGCAGTCACATGTTGAGCTCTTCCTAACTGTAAGATAAAGCAGTAGTGTGAGTGAATGCCACTGATACACAAAGCAAAAAATCAGATTGAACAATGCTCAGTTTCCTACTCCTCCTACAAAAAATGAGCATACTCTTTAAATTAGAGGAAGTAGCATTATTAACGCTTCAATCCCAAGACCAACGACCACCCATTTCAGGCACCAATCATTGATGTTCCCTCTTTAAACCGACCAGTAAACATGGCAAAATCAAGTCATGGCAATCTTGACTCGATTTTGTCATGTCTACTGGTCGGTTTAAAGAGGGTATATTGATGGTTGGTGCCTGAAATGGGTGGTCGTTGGTCGAGTAAAGAGGTGGTCGGCTTAAAGAGGGAAAAAATGCATTATACCTATGAGACATTAATTCCGTGCCAAGGAAAAGTGGTCGAGTTAAGAGGGGGTCGTGTTAAAGAGGTGGTCGAGAATAGAGGTTTCACTGTATTTTGTTTAAAAAAAAAGAGCAGAGTTGCACAGTTTTTATAGGATAAAATTGTCTTAAATTGCATTGAATTAAACGTGAACTAAATCTTAATAACTGTGGAAGGTTACTAAAAAGTAGAAATTAATAATACTAAAAGTAGACATGCTGAAGAAGGTAGTGTAGCTACTGAAATGTACATACATGTATCATGCATATAAATAAATTAATATTTTGGATTTATAGTGTATTATTAATTTCTACTTTTGGATTAAATTATTAAATTAAATTAAAATTAAACTGAAAATAGGTCTGTGGAGGATTTTTTCACGCCATACAGTGCATCTGATTGTAATAATTTAAGAGAAAAATAGAAAAAAAAATTCCACGGCCTGGACTTGAACCATAAACTCAATAGCTCAATAGCACAGATTACATATAAGGCTGCCGTCTGGTGATAAAATTGTGCACTTTTTGTAAGTAAAATTCGGTCGCACCCTCTCACTTGTGCACGGAGCCTAATGCAGTTTCAATCCTTTGAAGTGTCGGGAAAAAACCGTCTTCTGAACGATCGTGCCCGTTGCTAGCTTCAAGGCACATTTTGACACAAGCAAACCGTCCACACTTGTTTCCATCCGGTGTAATGCAATGAGCATTTGCAACTTGTGTTTACTAGGCTTAACAGTTGCAAAGTTACAAAGTTGCAAAATTCGAGGACAAAGATCAAATTTGACACCAGCATTATTTAGCATTTACTTAACTTTCTATATATTGCCTGAAACAGATTTGTTGTATCTCCACTAGTTTTGAAATTGTATGGGTGGTAACAGACTTTTGGCCCACCCTGTATATCCTAATTTGCACGTTGACAACATTGCCAAATGCCACCATGAGAAAGAGCACCCTCAACTTCCTATTCACTCCCTTTGGGAATTTGCGTAACTATATTTGTATCCAAGATAGAGGGGGGGGGGGTACAAAATTTTGACTCACCCTGTATATTTATACTATTAAAGGTATATTAAATTTTGTTGGGATTTTTATTTGGTGTGCCACAAAATTAATTCTCCTCACCCAGTAGTGAAAAAAAAGGTTGGGCAGACACTGCTCTAGCCAAAATCTTTAACATGGAGTTCAATGGTGGTAAAAATGGGAATTCTGAAACTCTTCATTATAATGAGGAGTTTGCTATATGTTAGTTCGTTATAACGGGGTTCGACCTGTATTTAAAAAAATTTAAAACCTGAGTAAGACACAAAAATAATTTAAAATATAGTGAATGAATGAGCTTCAGTTTCTTTTTTCTGTGCTTATTGTACAAATGATCTTTATGAAAACAAATGCAATCATTATTACAAGATTTTTCACAATCTTGCTTGTATCTATTTTTTTTTTTTTTTAACATAAAAACAGTTTTTTATGTAATGCTTTACAATTTACAATATATTTATGGAATATTTGAAGAAAATGAAAGGGAACAAAATTTATAAAAACTTAAGATTCTATTAGCAATGAAATACACTTAACCTTTACAAATATTGGAAATAGGTAAAAGATTATTTATAAAATAATAACAATAATAATATGTTTCATTTATGGATTCTAATTATTTATATTCTAGTAGCAATTTCAGTTTTCATTCACTTGGGCGGGATATATTTACTAACGATATATGGGTTTGACAACGATATATTAACAAACGAAGCAATCAAGTTGTTCTAGATAAAAACAGATTATTAAAAAAGATAGATGACACTCGAAATTTTTGTAATTGTTTTCTTTTCTTGTCCTTATCTAACGAGAATTTTTGAAGATGTAGGGAAAATGTTTCAAGGATCGGGGAAATTGGCCTTTTAAATTTAGCGTAAATTTAACTACAAGTATCAAAGATCTTAGATGATAAGTTATACTACGATAAAACTAATGAAAACATAAACAATCACACGGAGCATCAAATGTGATAGAGTTGAGTACGAGTGACTCAGTACACATACTTATGATTGGCTAATTCTTTGACGTGCAATAATAATAATAAACATGTTTGAAAGGACTAAGTAGGAATTCGCATATTGGCCTTCCGTTTAATAATGCCGCTCCGCATGCTTATAATCAAAGCATCCAAAGAGAAAAAAAGCCCTTACAACATATATTTTCTTTTACCACGCCCAACAGTGCAAGGATTAGCATTAGAAATACGAGTAGGCCTAACGTCGTTAGTTGCTTTGAGCCAAAGCGAGGGTTATTTGAACGGACACAAGGCATCATTTACCTACTTACCGTTGCATCGTTATCGAGTTTTTTATTCACACATAACGTAGGCTTCCAATCAACATTTTGCGAGAAAGGAGATGGCTTGCCGGAAACAAAATGAACGGAACAAATGCGATCGTTAGCAGCTATAGTCGCGGGATCTTTCCGAATTACATCGAGCCAAGCAACCCGCTGCGCTGGGTTTTGCGGAATGCGGTAATATGACAGGGTTCGCTTCAGTTTACGTCGATTACCACAAAATGGGACGCAGCACTTATCATCTTTGCCCATAATGGAAGCATTTACATGAGTCTTTTATAAACTTCAGTAGAGGTTCATGACTTTGGATCACGATTACTAGATGCGAGCACTAATCGATACTTCACCCGTACATAAAGAAAACGTCTCGTTGTACGCCATAGTGGCTCACACGAACGGAAGTTATAATTAAACGCCAGCGCTCGCAGTGACAATCATGACAACGAAATCTTTGCACTATCTACTGCCAATGCACTTTTTGTATTCTGCTCTTAATATTGCGCCTACTAAATGTCTACAGGCCGTTTTATATGAGAATAATTATTGAAATGGTAAAGATGCCCGGCATAATATATATATATGAAATCTCTCGTTTAAATTTGCGATTTTATTTTGAGAGCCAAAGTGAAATGATTAAAAAAAAAAAGTGCATCTTTTATCATTCTTCAACGTAAAGTGTTCCGATTCTAAAATAATATAGAACATGAAAAGACCAATGTTTGTATGTATCTATGTATGTTTGTCCGATTTTAAAATGCAACTTGGAAGTAAGTTATAAAGTTGAAATTTAACACAAAACTGTATAATACTACCACAATGACGGGAAAAAAAATCCAAAACTGGAGATAAATCTCTCAAAAACATAAAAAATTAATAATCTATATATCTATGTATTTATATGAAACTAGCTGATATACCCGGCATTGCTCGGGCTGTTTGTTTGATGGAATTTTGCATTATCCGAATTGGCAATGCACTTTTTGAGAGCACATACAATTATGAACATACGAAAAATCCTTAGAATGAATACAGTAAACATTCATTTTGGAAAAACAAAATAATCCTTTAAAATGCTGGTACAGAAATTCTGTGTACAATTGTGTTTGGCCAGGAAATTCAACATTGCATCCTTAACTTTTTAGAATATCAAAGAAAGCTATGGATATTAATTTTATTTTATTTACTACATTCCAACGGGAAATCCCATATATACAAATAAAACAGGAAGAAAAAAGTAAATAACAGAAATAATATTAAAAAAAATAAATTCTTGAAGGAGAAAGAAAAATCAAAACTATTAAAAAAAAAAAACCACAGAATATTTAAAAAAAAATACCATCAAAAGATAAAAGAAAATTCCTTATATCAGAAACATTACAATTAAAAAGATCAATATTATTAGATATAAAATTATCCAATCTTTGAATACGGATAATGGTAGAATTATACTCGTAATCCGTAGTACAACGAGGGATAAAAAATATATCGAAACTACGTGTAACCTTGGGAATCTTTATATTAATATCACTCAATAAAATGGGAGAATCGATTAAACCATTCACCAATTTAAAAAGAAAAATGCCATCTCGCATCGTTCTTCTCTGATGTAAAGGAATAAGACCAGAAAAAGAACTTATATTATTTGAAGACATTCTAGGTAAACCAAAACCAAAATGATAATTTAAAAAACGTATAAATCGATTCTGAACTGCTTGTAATTCAATAATTAAACCCTGATGATAAGGGTTCCAAACAATAGAGGCATATTTAAGAATTGGTCTAACATATATACAATAAAGAAGAATGAGGGTAGAAGGGCGATCAAAAAATTTAAAAGAACGTAGTAACAAAACAAGAATTTTATTTGCCTTCCTGGTAATACGACTAATATGAACGTCAAAACTCAATGAACTGATAAAATAAACACCGAGGTCCAATACCCAATCACAACGAGATAATTTGTTATCCAGTATACAATAATTAAACTTAATATAAGGTTGAGATTTATAATAAGACATACATTTACATTTATTAGGATTTAAGATCATTCGATTCAAGTAACACCAGTTATAAACTATCTGCAAATTGTTTTGCAGCAATTCACAGTCCTGTAAAGAGGAAATTGAAAAATAGAGTTTCGCATCATCTGCAAAAAGCAACAGGCGTACACCAACCAAATTAACTAAATCATTAATAAATAGATTAAATAAAATTGGACCAAGATGTGAGCCCTGAGGGACACCTGTGCGAGCAGTAAAGGAAGAGGAATATGAAGATGCAAATCTTACTGTCAATTGATGCTGCTCAAGATAAGATTCGAACCAAGCAAGTAAGGAACCTGTAATGCCACAAAGTTTCAACTTACTCAGAAGTAAAACACGATCGACTTTTATCAAATGCCTTTGTAAGGTCTAAGTAAATAACAACCATCTGTTGATTGTGCTTAAAGGCCAATAATATATCCTGTTCAAGAGTCACCAAATTTGTAACAGTATTACGACCAGCCATAAATCCATGTTGATCGCAAAATATGAATCTGGTTAATAATTGTTGATATTAGTCAACAATATTTTTTCAATAACCTTGGCTAGAGAGAGCATTCTGAATTACTATGGGACGATAGTTTTTAACGTCAGTTAAGGACCCTGATTTATGAATAGGGATGACATAACTCATTTTCAAAACCTCAGGGTAAACCCCATAATAAAAGGATAGATTAATTAATTTAGCTAAAGGATAATATAATAAAGTGGCACAGAATTTTAAAACTTTGGGTGGTATTCCGTCCGGCCCACATCCTTTAAACTGATTTAAATTATTAAGAGCATTATATACTTCCTCAAAAGTCACCAAACAAGAGGATAATGACAAGGAAGTAATATCTTGAATAAATTCATGATTTAAATTAGCATTACTACTAAAATTTTGAGGGTCCGACATATGTTCCTCAGATGCTGAATCAACATTGAACACCGAAGAAAAAAATTGTGCAAATAAATCAGCCATTAATTTAGGATCATCAACAGAACGATCATTATATTTCAAGACATTTAAAGTTGTTGAACTATGGCGATAATTACTAAGAAAACTCCAAAAAGATTTTGGATTAATAGACAAAGAGTCTTGAATCCTATTTATGTACTCCTTAAAATATAACCTGGAAGACTCGTGACAATATCTACGAATGCAAACAAATTTAAGATAATCTGCTAATTTCAATGAACACTTAAATTGTTTGTGAAGAATCTTTTTCTCTATAATAAGCTTTCTAAGCGAAGGGGGGAAACCAAAGAGGAAATTTATCACTTCTAATGATCCTTGATGGAGTGTATTTCAGAATAGTATTACTAAAAGTACTAGAACATATAGAAAATAAATCATTAATATCTTGGTTCCAGTCCCAGCTATTCCAGTCAATCGCTGAGAGTTCTAAAAAAATCTGATCTAAATTACAGTTTCGATAATCCATATAAGTACGGGAAATCCCATATTTACTTTCAATTCTTACAGGAAACAAAAAACAAAGTGCAGGATGGTGTACATCTATAGCAACAATTAGATCAAAATACTCGAAGACAACAACTTTATTATTAGAAGATAAAATAAGATCAAGAATAACTCCACGTTTATTTACTATTTGATTAAGCCGACTCAGATTATAATGAGAAATCATATTTAATATAGCAGACGATGCTGGAGATGCTGAAAAGGTCTCTAATTGATTCCAATCAATATTAGGTAAATTAAAGTCACCGACAATTATAAGATTCATATCCATTTTAAAATTAGACATAACATGATCAACACATAATGAGAAGTCATTATATCTTATAGAGGGTAAACCAGGAGGCAAATATACATTACCAAGAACTATTACTGTCTATATTAAGAATATTTAATAGATGGATTGAGAGAGTTAAGGAACTCTATTTACAGCCCCCTCAGCATCCCTCTTCAACATGTAACTGTTTCAATAGAGTTGTGTTCATTCACTGAGGGTGGAATCATGCCCTGGATATGGTTCATATCGACAGCATCAGTTTTAGTAGCGCAAGGATTGCCCTCTCACACAATCAGTTGTAATCTTCATAACTCTCTAAACGAAGTTACTACATTAAAAACACCAAATAAGACATATAAATTTTCTCCAGTTATTGGCTCGTTAGGGAAAGCACCTTCACCTTTTCAGCAAAAGCTGCGCGCCCTAGAAGTTATATTCTCTTATTTATTTCAGAATATTTGAAGGCTTGTCCGGAAGAACGTGACTTGTTACATATGCATGTATGTAACAAGTCACGTTCTTCCGGGCAAGCCTTCAATTTCTTATACCTCTCTCCAAAGATTTAAATAAATGAAGTAATAGTGATTTTTATTTATTTATTTATTTATTTATTTATTTATTTATTTATTATCCCCCTTTTTTAATTATCCCCCTTAAAACGTTAATCATCGTAGCCGACAAGAAAAACGGTCAGCTAACTTTTCAGTGCAAGCTTTAATTTCATCAACCATTGTTGACGCAACATACAAACACGACCAATCGATTCCTGACACAAACACGACCGGCTGATTGTTCGCACATGCAAGCAGACAAACGTAAACTACCGGGTGGTTCAGTCAATTTCTGACCATTTCACTCGAATGACGTGCATTAGGGATAAACAATTGAAAGAATATGAGCGCCATATCGAATTTCTAAATAGTTGGAGTTTGTATTGTTGCAACAGCGCTGCTTGAAAATCGTATTGTTGAAAAATGGCGCCCGCTTTATCAACAGAGCAGAAATGCAAGGTTGTCGAATTTCGAAACAAAATCACCTGTAACCGTGCAATGAAAGTTCCGGAAGGAGTATAAGTGTCGAGACGCACCAGGCAGGCAAGCAATCATAGATTTTGTCAAGCAATTTCGTGCCAATGGATGTGTTAAAGGCAAGAAAAAAGGCGGGAGCGAAGCTCGTGTTCGAACGGTCGAAGTTGTCGAAAATGTTCGCACAAGGTTGGTCGATTTCCCTACCAAAAAATCTGTTCGCCGCCTATCCATTGAAGAAGGGCTGTCGTATACCACGACGTGGCGAATTTTGAGAACGGATTTACACCTGTTCCCGTATAAGATCCATGTTTATCAGGAGTTAACAGACACTGGAAGACAGAAGCGACAACAATTTGCGATGGAGTTTGGAGCAGAAATGGAAGCCAATCAGGACATTGTGAACAACCTGTGGGTCAGATGAGGCCTTCTTCCATCTGTCAGGTGACGTTAATAAACACAACGTTCGTTTTTGGGGTTCCCAGCACCCTCATGAGATCCATAAGTCACCTCTTCATCCACGAAAGGTTATGGCTTGGTGCGCGATTTCCAAAAGATGCATCATTGGTCCGTTCTTTTTTGAGGGCACCGTAACGTCACAGGCTTACCTTAACATGTTGGAAACCTTCTTCATCCCCGAGCTGCGAAGGAGGCGTATACCGCTTCGACATCAATGGTTTTAACATGATGGGGCTAGGCCTCACACCACTAATGAAGTGCTAGACTTTCTCAATCAAAAATTCGGAAATCGTGTCATTTCAAACAGGTTTCCAGATCGATTCGGGGGTGGCTTTCTTTGGTCCCCTACGTGTCCTGGCCTAAACCCATGTGATTTTTATCTCTGGGGGTTCCTTAAAGACAGTGTGTTCACTACAGCACCAAGAACCCTAGACCAGCTGCGACAAAGCATCGTCGACTGCTGTACCCTTGTGGATGCAGAAATCCTGGATAGAGTTATGAACAACTTCGCCATTCGGCTGCGAGCAGTTCAAAACGTTCGTGGTGGCCACATTGAGTATATCATCAAGACTTTTCCACGGGAATAAAAACTCCGAACTGCCTAAAATATCATACTGAAATGCTAAGTTTGTAAACATTAATGGGTCAATAAATCATAGTACTGAAATGGTCAGAAATTGACTAAATCACCCTGTATAAGTCTATTTCATAAACAGGGTGTTAACAAAAAGATCGGGACAGTGGAATATCTGGAGAAATACACATCGGATCGAAAAACAAAAAAACACTTATTTAATTTTTCCAAAAAGTTATCCAATGATACCAAACTCGCCCCCCCCCACCCCCACCCACTGAGGGTGGAGGAGGGGGCAACTTTGAAATCTGAAATAGGAACACCTATATTTAATGGTGTTTTCAGATTGTACACAGCATTAAGAAATATTTTATTCTTGGTGTTTTTCAATTGATTAGACCGTTTAGGAAACTGATCCACTTCAAAGTGTGGAACTTTTAAAGTTTTAACCTAATTTTTTCGAAGAAGACAAAGAAATAGAGGGTGGATCTTAGAGACATTCCTATGGTCTTTAAGAATCCGATGTTAATCTCAAAACTCCAACATTTTTAGTACACATGCATAGACTCTGCTGAAGCTAATTAGATTACTCCCTGAAGGGTAAATTCCCAAGATCATGAAACACGTATTTCTTAATTTCTTATCAAAGGGGCAAATACCAATTCTCATAGAGAGAACAATCAGCCGATCGTGTTGCGTCAACAACGGTTGAAGAAATCAATGCTTTCTGTAGCCGACGAAAAAGTCACCGGATCATCTTTTTAGGAGCTACGATGATTCGCGTTTTAAGGGGATAATTATAAAAAGTATTAAACAAGAAAATAAACAAATAAATAAAGAAGTAAATAAAAAGCACTATCATTTCTTTTTTATTTAAAACTTTGGAGAGATATAAGAAATTATTCTTAAATAAGAGAACACAACTTCTAGGGCATGCAGCTGCTCAAGCTTTTGCTGAAAAGGTGAAGGTACTTTCCCTATAATGAGCTAATAACTGGAGAAAATTTATTTTTCACTTGGTTTTTGTAATGTAATAACTTCCTTTAGAGAAATTATAGAAAATGTTCATCTAAGCATATTAGAAAATTATATGTATCTCAAAGGGAGATTGAGAGAACAATGTGAGAGGACAATTCTTGCTGCTAAAACTGAAACTGTCAATATGAACAACCACGTTCAGGACATGATTCCATGCTGAATACAACTCTGTTGAAACAGCTTCATGTTGATGGGTCTGTAAACAGAGTTCCTTAACTCTCTCAATCCATCTATGAAGTCTTTCTTAATATAGACAGGAAATAAATCGATACTCGTAGCCTTTCTTTGGCATTCAATGTCGAATTTTCCTGGCTAAACCCACGTATACACAAAATCCCGTACGAGCATTTTAAAGAATTCTTTCCTTTCTCCAAAGTGAATATTTACTGTATTAATTCTAAGGATTCTTCATGTGTTCATATTTATATTCAAATTCGGGTATTGCAAAATTTCATCAAACACAGCCCGAGCAACACCAGGCATATCAGCTAGTCTTTCTGCATTTGGTTGCTTTTTTTTCTACCAAAGAGATAGTGTCTCTTTTGAACTGACAAATCAAAATAACTCGAAAAATACCCATCAAACAAAAAATAAAAAATACATGTTTAATACTTTTAAAAAAGCTACCCAATGATATCAAACTTGACCCCCCCCCAACCCTACCCGCTGTGAGTTTGAAATTTCTAATGGAAAGCCTCATTTTTTATTTCAGATTCGGATTCTACGTCAAAAACTAAGTTTTATTCGTGATAGATGGCGCTACAGTCGGACAAAATAAGATTTTTCATAATTAATTTGTCGGTGGCAATCAATGACGTATATTAAAGATAGACTCCGAATCCTATTGTTAACAACGGCAAAAAGTGAAGCAAATTGAGCCATGATAGTTCTGGGCAGGAGTGAGCCGCGGAGTAATTTGCTGTCTGGCTGTTTTGTTTTTGAAGATTTTGGGCCCGAAGAATAATTAATTCAAAATCATTCCTCAAAGTTAAACTGCGTACAACTGTACAAATAGATAAGAACAAGGTCCAGGAATCATTTTCCACAAAAATAAATCAAAAATACGTAACTAAAATGAAAATACGTAACTGAAAGACAATCGAAACGAAATTGAAATTGAAGCCATGATCGAAAAATTGTTTATAAAATTTAATAAAATACTTCTAATACAAAGTAAACGAAAAGATAAACTTATCACTCCGTGATAAGCGTGTGAAAGAATCATTAATCAGCTACTCTCGTGTTTACTCATGTGTTTAGCAATGACAGTTCTGGGCATGGAGCTTCCCAATTTGCTTCAAGTTACAACAATAGAATTCGGAGTCTATCTTTAATATACGTCATTGCTCCGAATCCTATTGTTGTAACTTAAGTAAATTGGGAAGCTCCATGCCCAGAACTGTCATGGCCGAAAGTGAGTGAAGATTATGCAAAACACATGGCTAAACAGAAGAGTAGCTGATTAATAATTCTTTCACACGCCGACCACGGAGTGATAAGTTTATCTTTTCGTTTACTTTGTATTTGAAGTATTTTATTATATTTTATAAACAATTTTTCGATCATTTTTAATCATGGTTTCAATTTCAATTTCGTTTCGATTGTCTTTCAGTAACGTATTTTCATTTTAGTTACGTATTTTTTGATTTATTTTTGTAGAAAATGATTCCTGGTCCTTTTTCTTGTTTGTTTGTACAGTTGCATGCAGTTTAACTTTGAGGAATGGTTATGAATTAATTATTCCTCAGGCCCAAAATCTTCAAAAACAAAGCAGCCAGACAGCTAATTACTCCACGGCTCACTCCTGCCCAGAACTATCATGGCTCAATTTACTTCACTTTTTGCCGCTGTCAAGGATTCGGAGTCTATATTTAATATACGTCATTGGTTGGTGGCGTCTCCAAGGAGGATGTGCTCCTTGGCGTCTCTCCATGGTCCGTGCCCATAGTGTTTGAGAGTCGATCCGATAATTTTTAGACACTTAGCTCTCTAATTAGGAGAGGTGCTTAATCAATTTTTGAAAAGTGTTTAATGCCACTGTCATTCTCTTTTAACTTTGCATCATGGATTATATAACTGTTCAGGAAAAAATTGAAATGATTTTCATTTATGGCGAATGTAGGAGAAATTTCGACGATGCTGTCTGTTTGTATGCTGAGCGTTTTCCTGAAAGAGTCCGATCGCGTTCTTCTTTTGTTAGAGTTGTTAAATAGTTTTCTACTGATGGAAGTGTACAGCCGAAGAAAAGAACGCGTGCAGCTACTCTTTGTGGAGAAAATAACCAAATAGCAGAACTAGCTGCAGTGGATCATAATCCACATGCGAGCACTCGAGAAATATCGCACCAATCAGGAATTTCTCGTATGAGTGTTTGGAGAATGCTGAAGTTACCTACATTTCATCCGCAGTTTGTGTCCCTGCATCAGGCGATGATTTTCAAAACCGACTAACGTTTTGTCAATGGGCAGTTGAGCAAATACAAATGAGCCAGAACTTTTTTGCTCGTGTACTATTCTCTGATGAATCAATTTTTACGTACCACGGTGAGGTTAACCGCCACAACATGCATTATTGGAGGGTAGAAAACCCCTACTGGATTCGTGAAATAAACCATCAGCGTCCTTGATCGGTAAATGTTTGGAGTGGAATAATTGGCGATAAACTTATCGGACCATATGGCAGTTAATGGTAATTTGAATGGTAACAAATACCGAAACATTCTTGAAGACGAACTATCACAATAGCTTGAAGACCTGAGCTTGGAAGTGCGACAGACCATGTGGTTTCAACAGGATGGAATTAGATCGGGATTACAATAATCGTTGAATCGGTAGAGGAGGACCGGTGCACTAGCCAGCCAGATTGCCAGACATTACTTCACCAGATTTTTTCTTGTGTGGTTACCTAAAAGATGCCGTTTATATACGAGAAACATCTATAACTCGCGAAAACATGATGCAACGAATCATGTATACACACACCAGACATGCTTGCGATGCTTTTGCGCCGCAATTACACCAGACATGCTTTTGAGATGTATACAGGCATTTGAACCGAACCTATAAAGAAGCCGTCCTAAGAAGGTTACTCCTTAGCACACACCTAGCTGCGAGGTTACCCCCCCCCCTGGTTCTGTACGATTATATTTTAAGAATATGATGGCTAAAGATGGTAAAACTGTGTCCTGCGAAAAGGCCTACCGGGATGCCTGCTTGGATGCTAGGTTTGCTGCATTTGACCTAGTATTCAACGAAATGCTAGAAGCTCTCCGGGATGAAATAAACGCTAAGTACATAAAAGCACTGGATGAAAAAGTCGAATCCCTACATAAAAGTTTTGAGGACAACTTCAAAGGTATCAACAAAGAAATTCAAGACTCTCGTAGAGATGTTATTCACAAGATAAGTGAACTTAAGGAAGCCTTTGAGAAATGCTCCGGTACTCCGAAGGCAGGAAACTCCACGGAAGATAAACCGGTTGATAATAGCAAAGTAAGTAATGTTTTTAAAACTATTTCCTGTGCTAAAAGTGTGGAGTCTATGGATATAATTGAAAATAGTGACTGTTCGACAAACGGTGGAAATAAAAAAAAGTCACTCCGACGGAAGTGAAGAAGACGCAGAAGACAGTCCCTGGATGTTCGTAATAAAAAATTCAGAAAAAGGCACGAGGATCGATAACCTAAAGACCGTCTCCAGAGTAAACGAAGATGTCGTCAGCGCGTCTAGAAACAGGAATCCGAAGAATGGACAGAGTCTACCAAAGGATCGCGAAGAGGTATGTCCCGCCGATTATCGTGCGGACCGGCGTGCCGTTTAAGACGATTTTAACTGAGTTCGAAAAGCACGTTCCAGTGGAAAAGATCACTGTCCATACGGGCAGAGCTGAAACCGTCAAAGTTAAATGTGAAGACGAAGAAACTCACAACAGGTTAGTCTCTGGAATTAAGTCTGACAATATTTTAAAAATTCAGCATCATCAACAGAAGTCTGAGAAGGTCTTGAAATACGTGATTCGTAATGTGGATGTAACGTATGATCTCAATGACTTCCAAAAAGACCTAAGAAGAGCAAACTACTTCCCAGAAAAAGGTAATCAGACTCAGGAAAGGCAAAGAATCCATTGATATGCCGATGGTTTTGGTTCTGCTCCCGAACACCGTACACAACCAGTCATTGAAGAACATCACACATCTATTGGGCCGTATATCACACTGTTGCAGTGTTAGTAGAGGTCTTTCGAGGGAACAAGAAGCCGCTACAATGCTACAACCGCCTGCGATTCGGACACGTATCTATGGGCTGCACGGAAGATCCTTGCTGCAACAAATGCGCAGAGGGGCACCAGTCAAGAGATTGCCCCAAGATTAAAGGACAAGACCCCCCAAGGTGCGTCAGATGTGGTGGACAGCACACTTCAAGCTACACGAAATGTCCAAAATAACCCCAGGTTCAAAGGATGCTTAGTTCCAAAGTGACAGCAGACAAATCCTTTGCAGCTGCTGTGTCTAAACCGGAGGAAAAAGGCCTCAACCAGGTATGTACTGTATAAGCAATTAGGACGCATCTTCCATCTGTTTTTTAATCTAGGCAAAAGTTACCCTCAGTTGAGTGGGCTCCTTACGACCAATTAATTTATACTATGGCTGCACAAAGTTATACTGTAATCGACAAAGGTGAACTTCGGTGCATGATATGGAACGCTAGGGGGATTCCTCGAAAGCGTATCGAGTTTCACAATTTTCTGATAAAGCAAAAAATCGACATTGCTTTCCTCTGTGAAACGCACCTCAAACCAAGCCAAGACTTCAAGCTACCTGGCTATTGTGTGTACCGTAACGATCGTATGACTTCAAACGCTGCAAGATGTGCTTCTGGGAGTGCTGCGATCATCATTAAGAAGATTGGTTGGTTGGTTTATTAGAATTTTTGGCATCGACTACTAAGGTCATTTTGCGCCTTTTACACAAGTTATATCTGTACGTAGCCCGGGACAAACACAAATATCCATGCCCACGGTGGGATTCGAACCCACGACCAGGCGGACTCGAAAACTAGAAAGCCTATGCCCTAGCCCTCTCGGCCACCTGGCCGGCCTCATTAATAAGGAATTCAACACCAAGAATTAATCTCCAAGTCTTATGCAGGCATGGAATCGGCCTCCATCATTATCAATGACGTCTCCCTTGGTGAAATAAAGTTCGTGGCGCTCTACAATTCACCTAACCATTCTCTTGATGTTAGCGAGCTTGACGAACTCTTCAGTGGTGACACTCCAGTTGTCCTAGCTGGTGATCTAAATGCCAAACACCCAAGCTGGAACTCCAGAACGCAGAACTACAACGCACAGTGGGCTAGAATGCTTCAAAACCTGGCCAAAAGTGAATTTTCCACCAAGTCTTTACTTTTCTTTGAAGATAAATGAACACGCTTTCAGTAAACATGACACCTATAGGAGTTGGACGCGTCTATATATTTTGAGGAGGGGTGAAAGTTGCTATTTTAACTGACTGATTGGGATTAGAGAAAACTTTTGTATTTCTATTGAGTTTTATTATTGTTAAATCTTAAATTTATTTTGGATTTTTGGAATGGATGATTCTACATTAGATAGGTACAGTTCATTCCAAAAGCGTTTTCACTTAGGTGAACGATGTTCGGCTTCCTTGCATTACATTAAATCAGTAAGATTAATCGCTCCAGGCGAGAAGTCGAGTTCGAATCACGTTGGACGATGCCATTTATTGTTTCTTAGCAACAGGGATAGGTAGGCATAATGAGTGACGTCAAACTCTTTTAATTGAAATCTGATTTTGAGCCTTTATTAGGAAAGTTTTTGTATATTATTAATATATCAATGTATATTATTATTATTTTAGCAGAAATGCTGTATAATAACGTGAAAACTATACGAGGAAGTGAGCGATAAGTTGGCAAAGCACGCTGAACAATATAATAGCGAATAAACGAATTAAATCACTTAGATGTTTTTTATGAAATAATCAATAGTAGAAAATTAACTTTAAGTTTTCTACACATTTAACAAAATAATTATATGAAAACGAAATGAAAACGAAATTTTTTTTTTTTATCCAAAGTGTATACAAGGAATTTAAAAATTCTCTCCAAATGAGTTAAGGCATTTATGCCACTGTGTAAC
The DNA here is from genome assembly GCA_023313115.1 of Rhysida immarginata. Taxonomy (NCBI): domain Eukaryota; kingdom Metazoa; phylum Arthropoda; class Chilopoda; order Scolopendromorpha; family Scolopendridae; genus Rhysida; species Rhysida immarginata. Next base: position 254,330 of record JAHWFO010083866.1, read on the forward strand.
AAGGCGTGTAATTCCTTAGTGGAAGAAGTCTTTCGGTTGCGTGTGTAACCATTCCAAAACCTCTTCCTTTACTTCATCGTCCGACTGAAACTGCGGCCTTTCGGATGTTTCTTGAGATCCCTAAACACGTGAAAGTCACATGGGGATAAGTCAGGGCTGTAATGTGGATGCTGCATTGCTTCCCAGCTGATCTTTTTGATGAGGTCTGCCGTTGATTTCGAGGTGTGAGGACGCGCGTTGTCGTGGAGAAGAAGCACTCCTTCCAGCGCGTTGTCGTGGAGAAGAAGTATTTGATGGCCGCGCGCAGTGCCTTCAAAGTTTGCCCATATCGTGCTGCGTTAACTTGGTGCCTTTTTCAAGAAAGTCCAGTAAAATTGGGCCTTTGCGATCAATAAACGCGGTCAACATCATCTTCCCCGTGCTGCTTGCGATTGCTTTTGATTTTTCGGGGGTTTTGTCGTTTGGACGAAGCGATCACTCGCAGAGCTTCAAAGCGCAAGCTATCGTTCTTTCTCACGTGATGCAACACTTGCAACCTATAGTTCAATTTGCATGTGCAGTTTCGCAGTTGTTAAAAATAAAATCTTACGATCCTACACGTCGTCTTTTTTCTTTTCCCACACAAATTTTCGTTTTCATTTGTACGACCCTTATATAATGTATAAATTTATTATGGTATTTCATAGGGAATAGCTACCAATCTTTCGAAATGAAATGCAGTATCTTCTGGGTTTATGCTTAAAAAATAACGTATTGGCAAAAAAATTGTATTCTCATCCATGACGGGAAAAAATAATGTAAACAATACAGTATCTTATATACAGGATGAGTTTTTAAAAATGGCCCGGTGAACAACGTGTAAAAATGAGCATGAAAAGAGATAACAATGATCAAAGATCAGTGCAAATAACCTAGAGTAGGTGCTGGAAGTGTCCTCCATTGACCTCGAGGCACGTGTGAAGAAGTGTCCACATGTTCCTGAAGGCAGAGCAAGGGTTTCCGCTGGAATGGTCTGAATGACTACCTGGACGTTTTGTTGAAGGTCGGCGACTGTGCGCGGATTATTCTGGTAGACCACACCTTTCAGTTCACCCCAGAGGAAGAAATTGCAGATCGATAGGTCTGGCGACCGTGATGGCCAGGGCTGTTCTGTTCCTCGACTGATCACATGTTCGGGTGGGAACACTTCCTAGATACGGGCAAGTGTTGCGTGTGCAGAATGGGCTGTTGCACCATCTTGCTGAAAGTGAGCATTGGCACGCTCGTCATCAGTAAGTTGTGCGGCAAACACGTTCAAGATGTTGTGCACATAACGGTCACTATTCACAGTTTCATTGAAGAACACAGGGATGATGCGGCAGGCGGAGACAGCATATCACACTCCAATTTTTTGTGGATACAGTGGAGACTTCATGAACACATGCGGATTGACGGAAGACCAGTGGCGCATGTTCTGTGAGTTGAACGTAACCGGACAGATGGAACCACGTTTCATCTGAGATGAACACAAAAGCATCCTCCAGCACCTCCGGAGTAATGGTGCTGAGGAACCATTTACAAAACTGAACCCTGGCCGGCTTTTCCACATCATGCAACTGATGCACAGTGGTCATTTTGAAGTGGTGTAAGTGTAAATCCTGTTTCATGATCTTCATTGCACTTGACTGACACAAACCCAGTTGCTGAGACAGCCGCCGTGATGACGTTTTGGGACTGTGTAGCATGTATTCTTCAGCAGCAGCAATGATTGCTGTCATACGGACCGTCCTTTTGCGCACCTTCTTTGCATTTATTACTGATCCCGTTGCATGCCATTTCGCAATTAAGTTTTGCATTGCACTCTTAGCAGGAGGTTTTGCAGGCACAGCACCAACTTGAAACTTAATTTTAAACTCATCTGCACACTGTTTCCATGACCCATGCCGTGCATAGTGCTCTACCACAAAAATGCGCTGTTTCAGAGATAACACCATTTTCGCCCCTTCGCACAAACGACTACCATGCACACCAATGTCACTCTCTCAACTGCGCAATATCAACTGCGCAATATTACATGAATGACAAGTCATTTGAAAAATTACTGCGCAGTATTTCGCGCCGGGCCACTTTTAAAAAACTCACCCTGTATGAAGAAAGCATACATTTATGCAGTATACAATATGCTGTTTACTATACGGTATATCGTAATGGCTTTCTTTTTCTTATAAAATATACGCATAATATATGGCGGCATGAACATTTCGGTATCAAAATATACAGAATTTAAAAAGTAATAAGTAAAAATATCAATGTTCGAAATACAGAAAAAATAAATAAATAAACTAAATACTTATTGATGAAAATAAGAAAGAAAATTCCACAGCTTGGATTCGAACCGGGAAACTTCAGCTCTTCGAAGGTTCCCGGTTCGAATTCAGCCTGTGGAGTTTTCGTTCCTATTTTCATCAATAATTTAAACATCTGAGGTTTTACGTAGGATAAACCCTCATCGAACATTCTTGAGATATTCTTAAATATTTATTGCTTTGTTTTTAATAAGTGCGTTAAATATTTCATCGGGAAAGTCGATCTTACTGAAATAAAAAGCAGCGATTAATCTTTTCAGTTAAAAGTGCTGTAATTCGCCCACACCAGTCATAAACCTCATCGCTATTTTCACTCTGGACGGCCAAGTCCATTTTAATCTTCTACGATGTTCGCTCAAACTACTAGACTTTATAACCGATCAACTTCGCTTAGCTCAACTCCTGCCAAGCAAGTGAAAACGCTTTTGGAATGAACTGTACATTATATTAAGATGTTGTATGATCAGTATTATAAGAATATAATGCATTCTTATAATATAAGCTGCTCACTCTTTTAGTTAAGAAATTATGTGTTTATCGAGATCAACAAACTTACTGGGGCTTACTGGGGTTCAAAAATTTGTTTTAAAAGCATACTTTGAGTGTTTTTAATGTTGTGTAAAAATACTAGCTGCGAATAACTGCGAATTTTATAATTACAGTAGTTTTAGTGTTCTGATGCATAATGCATCTTTTAGCACAGCTGTGCATGCAAATTTTCTAAGTTGATTCCGGTAGCTCCAAATTGATAAAACTCTATAAATGATTGATACAAAAAAAGTTGGCAGTGAAATCTATAAATATTAAAAACTATATTTTAATTTACATTGAATATACGATGCTAAAAGAAGATTATATAAACTATACTTCGTAGTAAGGTAATTGTGTAGCCTATAATGATTTTTAAAGCAGGTGGCAAATATACGTCCACGAGAAAAGAACTTGTCGAAATTTTGCGGAGTACCAAAGCGATCAGTGCTCTTTTTTTGCACAATCATGTGTTCATGATAAAAATGTGATACAAAATGTAAGGCAAAAAATGTATACTTTCTGCTCGAAATTTTCAAAATACGGGGAAGATGTTACCGAAAAAAGGATTTATTTCTTTTAAAACAGTCTTGAATTCATACCTCTTTTAAAACAGTACGTCTTTTAAAACGTATGAAAAAACTGTTGAATTCATACCTCTCATAGTAGACCTCAAGAAACGTATTCTGGACGTCCACGGGCTACATTTGAAGAAAGTATCGATAGAAGTAAACGAAAAAAGACAGAAGCAATTCATAAATCTTCAACGCCAAATAAATTGGCATATACTGCTCACATGAAAGGGAAAAGAAGATGTTGCCAAGATTATTACGGAGGCTATAACCACCACCCCTAAAAGGGCAAAAATAAAAATAAGGAAAACTTGGAAAAAATCTTGAATGAGAAACCGCACCAAATTCTTTACTCTCGAAGAGGTACTTTCGTTATTTGTGGAAATTGACCTAAGCAAACATTAGTACCAGATACCAGTGCTGCCAGATACTAAGAACAAGTGCCTTAGAAGGTACAAAAGCGTTCATTAGAAGGGAACACACTGGAAAAATCTTACAATGAATATTTATTTAAACTTTTGGTAACATGAGATCCGGTCATCAATGGCATGCGCCCCACACAAAAAAAGCCCATAAAATCTCTCCTGAAAGAGGTTATTCGCTACTTTCAGTGAATATAGAGGGCGCTGCTATTTTTGAAAAATAGCGGCGAAAGTAGGACCAAAGACGATAAGAAAGGAAGACCGGACAATCCTCTGTTTTAAGTGATCCGCGCAGCTTTCTTCGCGCATCACGTCATTTGATGTACTTTTGCCCGCACCGTTGGAGGGCGTAATTATCGTATATTAAAATAAAGAGAAATGATCTTATTTATTCAAATAAGTTATGTATTTAATAAATAAATAAAAAGTATATGTTGCATTCCCTAAACGTTGTTTTTTTTATTAAATCGAAACCGTGTGAAATCGAAACTAAAAGTGTTTGATTCCACTCAGCTCTTCGATTGTCTCATGACGGTTGATAATCATTTCGAAAAGCAATCTGCAGCTGATTCAAATGAAATATGTCATTGGGACGCTGGTGTGCAGATCCAGGTTGTTTCAACAAACGAGTGTATATATGTATAAATCATTGCTGTCATGCTAAGTTTAAGTTGTGTAATTTTAATCTTTTATATCCATCAGTTTAAACAAGAACAGATGACCCCCCCCCCCCTCCATCTGTTCTTGGTTTAAATTTTTGTTTGCTGAAGTTTCTATTGTTTTATACTTTGGTTTGATTCTGTTTAACATATGAATTATATTGTATTTTTGTTTTGTATTAATTGTGTGATGATTATATTTGTTATTTCTTGTAAATTCTTTTATCCATTCCTGGATGTAATAAATAATTTCTGTCTTACTTTTGTTGTGCTAGAATCTTATTAAACGTTGAAGTTATTACTCATATGAATTATTACTTATATAAATTATTACCTTACGATAATTTTATTGAATTATAAATATACAATTTTGGTGGTATTGTATATAAATATATATTTATTAACTTTCATCTTTTTTTAAAAGTCTCAATTTTTTATTTTTTTATTGTTAGTAAATTTTTCTTTAATTATTTAGGAATTGTCCTAAAAATTCTGTGTTAATTAAGATGCGTTAATTAATTTAAATTTAACAAAAATAATTTTTAATCGAAATGATCGCGAGCAAATAAAATGAGGAAATTTCTTAAAACAAAGAGGTTGTTTGAGGCTAATTAAAGAAATGTAAAGGGAAAGGCTGCTTGGAGGGTAGAATTGTTTCAGCCCGCACCGCTAGCTAGTAATGGCGCTAGTTGGAGGCATCATTTTCTCCTATGGGAAAACGTGAATTGTCCGGTCTTCCTTTCTTATCGTCATTGGTAGGACCCACCTCACCATCCGTTTTCCATCAACATGCTTTGAATATTACACTGTGTGATATTTTTCTGTACTGTGTGGTGGTATATTTTTCAAGCGGTCGATGTGGCAAGCACCTGCTAGGAATAGCACTTGATTTCATCTTTCGTTTTAATGCTGGCATACTAAAAAAAATTATTTCTTAGTTGGAAAGTTATTAGTTGATTAAATATGAAAAAGTAGATTCAAGATGAAAATTGATCCTAATAATAAACGACCTAATTTTTTGCTTATTAATGACCCACAAACTAAACAAAGTTATCAAAACTAATGCAGCTAACAATAGAAATAGTGATTTTACCGTAAAATTACGTGCATGTAAACGTATTGTACGTGAAACAAATTTTTAAAGATAAATTTTGAATATTTTTTCATTCTATTAGTAGTATATGTTAAAGCATGTAAATATTTCCATCTTTTACCCTATCATTGCTAATTTATGCTTACAAGGTGGGGATGGAAAAAACTGTGATGATACACATGGTATCTGCGGCTTTTTTGCCCATTATAAGTTATGATAAAAGTATAAAATTCTGGGGAAACCAGAAATAAATATACAAATGGGAAGAAAATGTGGATATGATAAATAAAGACAAAGTAAATAACAACTCTTTAACCACAACAAAAATTAAGTAAAAAGAAAAATACAACCTAATCCTAGAAGCGCTTTTCGAGGGCGAAGCTCTCATCATTCAGCAGGTGGAAAAGAAGGGAGTAACACACCAGATGATCATCTAGTGTGTTACTCCCTAATTAGTATCATCTGGTGTGTTACTCCCTTCTTTTCCACCTGCTGAATGATGAGAGCTTCGCCCTCGAAAAGCGCTTCTAGGATTAGGTTGTATTTTTCTTTTTACTTAATTTTTGTTGTGGTTAAAGAGTTGTTATTTACTTTGTCTTCATTATAAGTTACTTCCCATCTTTTTCTAATGGCTTTTTTTCTTTGGGAAAAAATGTAATCTTACTGCATGCAACATCGTTTTTGATTTGTAGCCTTACACACGGCAGTATTTGTTACGTTTTCCTTTCATTCTTTAGCTGCAACAACGTGTTGAGCCTTATTTAAACTACGGCGAATCCTACTTAGCTTAGTTCAAGTGAATGCCACAAGGGCGGCGCTACCTAAACTGAAAGTAGCGAATAGAACTTCTTTCCATTCCAGATTTTGAATAAAGAAAAGACAGTGGCAGTGAATATGAAATAAGGAATGTCATGGACATTACTGGAAGAAACTATACTGTATATATTATGCTATTTTATTGTAATAAAAATATTTCTTGATGTTTATTTACTTCTTGTACTCACTTTTATTTACTTTTGATTGAATTGAATATATTTTTTAAAAAAATTCGAAATATAATATGCAATTTGACTTTTAGCCAGGTTTTGAGGCAATCTGGCCCACTGTGCAACGGCATGATTCTCTATAGGTATATACAAGGTAAAGATGACATAAGGAGGAAACCTACTACTGTGATCATTCCCCTACTAGTGATGTTCTTGACATTTCACTAATAAAGGGTTTCTTCAAGCCATACAACATCTTTACGACGGATGGTCTTTCTTCTGACCACAAGCCTGTGACGCTGAACTTCGACAATGTCGACATTAATTTCAGAGAAGTGAAGCATCAGCAAGACTGGAAGCTATTTAAAGAAATCCTCATTCTTCAATATCCGCGGCCCCCCATTTCACTGGCTCATTGATTTTCTTACAGATCGTTCCTATTACATAACTTCCCATGATATTTCGTCTTCACTACTGAATCGCATTATAGGTGTCCCACAAGGCTCTATCCTTTCACCATTACTATTTAACCTCTTTATCAACGACTTAGCCTCTTCAAACTTAATCTTATACGCCGATGATGCAACCTTGCTGTTTGCCGATTCTAATATTGCAACTCTTTCCACTAACATTAATCAAACTTTATCTATCTTAAGCAACTGGAACTCAGCTAATTCGCTTGCCCTAAACCTTAACAAAACAAAATACATGCTATTTTTCCAACGGAATAAGTTAAATGTTTCTACCGACTTGCCTATTTACTAAAACTCACACTTATTAGTAGCCACGAATACTTTTAAATACTTAGAAATCCATTTAACGCATGATCTTACATACTAATACTCTATTAACAAAACTTAATAAAAGACAGGGAATGATATCTCATTTCCGCTTTCTTCCCTTCTATATACTAATCCTTCTTTATAACTCCCTAATACACTCGGCCCTCTACTACGGAGTACAATTTTGGATATCCGTTACGAACTCCAATCTCTAACACCTTTATCGCTGGCAAAAATGGTTTCTAAGAACCCTGCTTAACATCCGATTGCCTAACTCTGTTTCCCATTATTTCGAACTCCTGGGCATTCCAACCATCTATCAAATTTATATTATTCAACTTTGCTCATTCGTCTACAAAATTATTAACCTTCAATTAATTCTTTCTACTCCTTTTGAAATATCTTATCAACAAAACATTCACCCCTATACCAACCGATTGTCAAACCTGATTAGACTTCCTTTTACCAGAAATAATTACCAACGCCGTTGCGTCTCTTTTATAGGCGTCAAATGGTGGGGCAAATATTTGAAAAACATATCCGATCATCTCCCGCAAGTGCAACTTTTAAAAAATTATTAAAAAATTCGCTTCTATTTAATAAAGTCCTACTAACCCCGTCTAAAACTTTTTACTATTTATAATATCCCTTTATATAACCCCATTTTTTTTAAATGATTCTTAATATCACATACATTTTCCTGCTGGAAACTTAACTACTAATCCCTCATCCTTTTTAACTCCAGCATGAACTTCCATAAAAATTACCCTTTTTTCAGTTTTATTAAAAGGATATATAATTCCAAACCTTTGTTATAATTTAAAATTCAGTATCTGTTATTCAATAACCTCGCCGGAGACCTCACACGTCGGCCAGCTGGCCATACAGGCTCCGGCCAGGACTCTCTGTAAATCAGTTCTAAAGAAATAAAGAAATATAACAGTGACCATACAGAATATCAAGATAATGGCATATTATATAACAATCGATTCACTGTTTCTTTCTGTTTATCTTTTCAGGATTGTTAACGTGAGCACGCGCACGCGACGATCGTTTTGTCGACGCACGATTGGGATTTGAAAAAAAGATGGCGGACGTGGAATAACGTTAGTCGGGCCGCTCTCGATAGGATCATAAAAATCTTTTCTATCCCCTCAATAAGAGTAGAAAGGGGAGAATACAAGCGATATAATCTTCTTTCCCTTAAAATAAAAAACAAGTTATCTACCAAAGGCGGTAAGGAAATTATTTTGGTTTTACTTCAACTGTGACAGTGTCAACGCGGGCCTAGCCAGGCCGCCATGGGGGAATGCGACCAGCAAATTCCCTCAATCCAGAAAGAACCATACTCAAAATCAAAACCAGAAACATAAAAATTCAGAAAAAGACACATTACTTACCTCTAATCCGTCCAATGTAGATAAACGAGAAGTGGCGTCAAGTCATGGTAATGGATCCGATAAACAGCCGGCCACGTCGATGACGGCAAATAGTAGACAACCATCCTTAAGGGATCTTTTAAAAATCGCGGCTGGTCCATGGCTGCTTGTCACAATTAATCCAAAAGCTCCAGATAATAACGCACCTTACTCGTCAGGTTTCGTGAGATGCATCATAAACTACGACTGGTGAGTCGACTTATGTTAACAAACTGCAATCTGGGAAATAACTTGTTAAGTACATATCTGCAGCTCAAGCAGAAAGGTGCACAAGATATAAGGACATAGGCACCCTTATTCTAGAATATGAAGTACCTAGGTTTCTGACCTGATCAGTTGGTACTGTGTACGGAATCCGTACTGTTATAACTCTAGAAGAACTACAAGATACTGTGGGAAGTTCATCACGGGCATTAGAATTCTTCCACCTCCTTTTCAAGGAGCAACATTCTCAAAGGCGTTGATATATTTTTGTACACCTACACCACCAGAGAAAATTATCTTCGAAGGCATGGCCATACTAAGCTGAAGTGCTCCAATCAACCCACCTGCTCTAAGTGCACGAGCAAAGAGCATGAGCGTAGCGCAAGTACCTCAGAAGGTTTTATCTGTATAAATTGTCAGGGTGGGCACTCCCCTTATTATAAGGGCTGCCCCAAATTTAAATATGAAGCCCTTGTCCGTACAAAAATGGTAAATCTATTTATCTCCTACTATCAAGCCAAAAAGCTGGTAGATACGGAGTTGGGTGAAGAGGTACCCAATCACAAATCCTATGCATCTCAGTTCTCAGTTTACGGTCCCATAATCCACAAGAAGTTTTTCGTCCCAATAGCACGCTTCCCATCCATACGTACACCAAAAATTTCTGACATGCACTACCAGTGGTCGTGATGATGTTCCTTCTCAAATGTCTTCAGATTTACCTCCTTCTCCTGTCTTCAACAAAACGATACTTTTTCTCACGTCCAGTGGTCACAGCTCACTCCTTTTACCGCAGAAATCACTGATCTTAATCCCCCTAAAGACCAACGCATGGAAGTGGTGCAAGCTCAAGACCTTGCCTCTGACCAGAAAATCGATATTACTTCAATTGATAAGGATGAAGCTATTAGCAGTACCTTGAAAGTGTTCGTTTCCACTTTAATGGAAAACCCAAATCTAGCCAAGCAAGACAGCTCATCCGGAATTCATAACATCTTGGAGATCATGAAAGAAAGATTTCTGCACTCTCCTCGCTGGTTCTCGGACGTTGATTTGTGGTGGCAAGAAATGTTATCGCCCATTTGCCACAATCATCATCCGACTCAAGATGCACCCAAGTCCACTTAGTATAATCCACTGGAACGCCAGAGGTGTCCTCTCAAATAGGAAGGACATCATCCTATTACAGAGAAAGTCAAACATTTTAACATTATGTGAAACCTTTTTAAGTATCGACTCAAAAATTTCCCTTAAGAACTTTGTCACTTACTTAAATAATAGACAAGAGCACGGTGGGGGTAACCCAGCCGTAATATCTCCACAAATCCCTCATTTCATCAACTCCAAAAGACAATGCTCCACAGCAATCATTGATCTAGTTTTGTTTTTTTGTAATTTCTGGTTACATATATACTGTATTTATGTCCTGGGATACATCAGTAAAACTGCCTGGGAAAATTTAATAAGCTCTTTTACCTCTCCTTTCATCATGCTAGGGGATTTCAATGCCAAAAGCCCCCTGTGGGGATGTGATAAGTACAACCACAATGGACATTGTTTAGAACAGCTTAGTATCAAACACAATTTATCTGCACATTATACTTCTGGCTTCACTTACCACCCTCCCAGGGCTGCGTGATCTCTGTCTAACCTTGATTTTGCCCTCTCTTCTTCGGATTAGTCGCTCCCAATTCATACCGCTTTAGTTGAGGGTTCTTACGGTAGTGATCATCAGCCCATACGTCTAACCATCCAATACTTCACCCAATACTTCACAATCCAACCCCTCTGACAAGTACTCCTGACCACAGTTCTATTTCGTGTAAACAAGTACTCCTACCCTCTCCAACCTTGAAAATGACGATTCCTTTCTCTCCCTATCCCATGACATTCAGCACCAAATTCTTCTTTTCCAAAAAAGATCCCTCCCTAACAACTAGCAGAGGTATTCCACCCAGACCACGCTGGTGGACTTCGGAATGTGAATCAGCCATCTGGTTACGAAGTCGGACTAGGAGGCAATTACTGAAGTGCAAGTGTACCCGCTGTTTGTGTCTGTCCAAAAAAATCAAGGCGATGTGTAAGAGGGTATTAAAGATGCATAGGAGACAGTTTTGGGCAAATTTACTCAGCTGCGGCAAGCAAAACAATATTTGGAAGGTATTGAAGATCATGCTGCATAAGACTAAACACATAATTCCGTTAATTGCCAACCAGGACGGTTCCATGCAAAACCCGATGGAATCTGCAGCTTCAATCCTTAGTCTTACGGTGGGATCTCAACCAAGCAAGCACCTAAGCTGGCCGGTTCCTTTGTCAGCAGCATTCACCCTGGAGCCTTGGCGGGATCAATGGGAACAACCATTTTCACTTCTTGAATTTAAGGCAGCCCTGAGAAGTAAATCTAATTCCCCTGGCCCAGACAAGCTGCTTAACAACACATTCACAAAATTAAACCACAGCCAACAAAAAATCCTCCTAGGGCATTTCAACAAGTCCTGGATGACTGGCATCATCCCTAGCACATGGAAGAACTCGTTTATTTACCATATCCTGAAGCCCAATAGACCGTCCACCCAACTGCAGAATTACAGGCCCATTGCTTTAACCTCCTGCCTCATCAAAATTATAGAGAGGATGGTTAACAGCAGGTTACAACATTCTTTGGAATTCTATAACATCCTTCCTTCTTGTATAACTGGTTTTCGTAAAGGCTCCAACTATATCTTTCCTATCATCAAACTGGTTGATACCATCTATGCAGCTTGGGAAAAGCATGAAACCCTTGGAGCCATCTATTTAGGTTTAGAGAAGACATATGACTCCATGAAGCATGATATCCTGGGCAGCATACCCCTTCCAAGACGCATTTTACTTTGGATCTCCTCCTTCTTAAATAACAGACGGGTCGCATAAAATATCCAAGGGGCATCGTCTGGCAGACGCAACTTAAGGGCCTACCACAGGGATCCACGTTGAGCCCCGTACTTTTTAACGTATTCATGGCAGACATCACTAAAATCCTTCCCAAGGAACACAAATGAATTGTTTTGCAGATAACATAGCCATATGGAGCACTGATTCATCCATCCCTAAAATTAAGAACACTCTCCAATATTCTTGTGATTCCTTAATGGAACGGGGCAAACGAAATTCCATGTCATTCTCTTCAGATAAGACAGTAGTGGTATTTTTCACTGAAAGCGGCCTTCCCCCTCAACCCATCATTCATTTGAACGGCTCCAGACTCCCTATCAGAAGAGCGCACAAATTTTTAGGTGTCGTCCTGGACCCCAAGCTGAAATGGAACCAACGCGTTTCCCGCACAAAGGAACACCTGACGAAGAACCTAGGCCGAATCAGGCGCATAGCAAAACTCAACTATCTCCTCCGATAGCAAAAATCCTCTATTCTACTATCGTCTCTCATACAGACAACTGACCAATCCGATCTTTTCCTCCTCTTGGCCCCAAAATACGTTAGGGAGCAACTAGTTAGACTGGAGAGGAAATTTATACAAGTTTGCCTTCATGCTACACAATCCTCACCTAACCAAATAATTTATGTCGACTCCGACATAGTCCCCCCCCCTCCCTTATGGTGGGAGGCTAAAATAATTTTAACAACTTATGCCTACCTGCAATCCTCCTTGTCGTTCCAAGAAAAAACTCTTTTTTGCTGACAGTTGCCATGTCCACTTTCACTCAAAGAAAATACTTAACCTTCTCCTTGGTTCATTAAATAAATTCGGATGTGATAATTGTCGCCTCTTTGGAAAGGAGATTACCGAATCCCCTAGATCTTCTGGTCTTGACCCAGATATTATTCTTTTCCCTTCGTCCCTACGTGCTAAGACTCTTCCCAAAATGGCCAGACAGATTGTCAATGATTCCCTCTTTACACACTTTCAAGATTATAATAAGATTTTCACGGATGGATCCTTGACTCCAGGAAACCTAGAAGGAGGAATAGGAGTATATCAGAGGAACAATCATATAGTATCTACAAAAGTCAATCTCGCAACCAGCTCCACAATGTTAGAGCTAGTTGCCATTCAGAAAGCTCTAACCCTAATTGCTCTCCACTTACCTGCTAATTACGTGATCATCTCCGATTCAAAAAGCGCGCTTATGGCAATAAAAAATCCCTCGCCTTACGAAGCTGGTTCCATCGTGACATAATGGGTCACATAATATCCCTCTTAGAATCCCTATTCATGGGAGATTTTTCTATTAAACTGATGTGGATCCCGGGGCATAAAGATATAAAGGGTAATGAAATAGCTGACCATTTAGCTAATTGGGCTAGAACATGGAACAACACCTCTAGGAATGCCCGTCTTGAGCCCAAAACACTAAGAGCTTACATCAAGAGGCAGTTACTAACACTTTGGAATGCTGAGTGGTGTGCCGAAATCCGTGGCAGTCACTATAAGAAGTTGATACCATCGTTATTAAATATGAAGGCAATCACTCCGAAATGGCTTACCTTCAATCAGAGAGTTGCTTTATTTAGATTGAGAAGTGGCCGCCTACCTTTAAATAGTTTTTTACACAAAATCAAACTAAATCAATCTGACAAGTGCTCTTGCGTGATAAAATAACTGACTAAATCCATAGGAAACTGTGAATATCCTAATTACCGTCATCAGAGGGACCTGCTATTTCAACATCTACTGGAGATCCCATCTCCCACTACTGCGAGAAATATTCTCCTCTGTTCCCCCGAGAAAAAACGAAACAAACGAAGAATAATTCAGGCACTTATAAGACTCAGACCTTCTGAATAGAATTCTTGGACTTTTAAAGCAGTAGACTAGTCCAATCCCGTCCCTTTAAATTTCTGAAATCAGCGAGTTTCCCTTAAAGAGGGAGATGAGAGCTGAACCTAACTGAACTGAACTGAACGACGCAAGATTGCTCAATTAATAATTGTATTTTTGCCCAGTGAACCTGCTATAATCCAAAGCAGTGAACCTGCTATAATCCAAAGCAGTGAACCTGCTATGACCCAAAGCAGACTCCCACGGCTCCGGTGAAATCGCCCTCTCCTGCTCAGATGGAAGACAGAGGACTCCCCCAAAACATCCAACTCACCTTGGCTGAAGCTGCTAAACCGTGGCTATATGCCTCTTCCATTGATGAGGGAAGTACAGCTAATAACATCCCGCCAAACATCTTTAGGCAAAACTTATGGTCCACTGTTTAAATTACTCCCGAATTTAACAGAGTCAGATCAGGGGCATTGAAATACTTGGTCAAATTTCAATCGACGGCACAAGCTATGAAGTTAATTAAATTTGACAAAATTGGTAACTTCTCTCTCTCGTTTAGTGCCCCCAGGTATTTATCTGCTTCGGCTTGTGAAATTGCTGGGGTCCCTATCGAGACTGAACTATATCACTTTGCTACCCCTGAGACATCATGCCAAACATGTGCACAAGATTGCCCCTAAGTTTCAGGGGGCAAACTACTGCAAAATGGTCATTTTTCTTAACACCACCAAAGTCCCTGACAAAATTCTATACGAGCATCAGGCTTTTGAAACTACCGTACATATCCCTAACCCTACACAGTGCTGCCATTGCCACCGCTTTGGCCACCTTGCACAATTTATCCAAAGCTCGGAATTGTGCTCTGAATGTCTTTGCCCCGAACACCGACACACGGAGTGTCCCAGCAGTCTTAAGTCATACGCTAACTGTCAGGGCCCCCATTCTGCTTATTATCGGAATTGTCCTCGTTTTTTGGAATAACAAAAAATTCAAGATAAAATGAAACAAAACTGATCACACAAGCGCAAAATCTCCGAGGGCCTTGCCTGTCCGCATCTTATGCTATTAAGCAAACTCAAATCCAGTGGCCCTCTGATCTGGGATATTCCGCATCAGTCGAGCCCGGATCAACTCGCTTTTAAGAAAACTCAACTAGTGAAGAGCGTAAACTTGGAGGGCCAAGTTATGGATCCTCCTAACTGCCTTTCTCAGCCGGCAAATGCTAGCAATCCTCAAAATATGGTCCCCATGATAGACAACATTCGTTCAGGTAACCAATCTATACTTGCGGACTCCTAGAATATACAAACGATAACCTCGGATAAGTGTTTGGAGCTCTTTAAAAAATTCTATCCATAACTCTCCACTCTTCAACACATTCTTAATGTCATCCTGCAGAAAACAAAGTTGAAGCTTACCACAAAAAATTTCCGTAAATGCTACGAAAGCTCACTGACCAACAATTGCCCTACCAGCCTGATTAAGTCCAAAGATGGCAGTATCGGTTCTTCAAAGGAATATTAGGGGGATCAGAGGCAATTGGGAGGATCTAATTTACATTGTACAAAACTTTGATATTGTCACCCTCAATGAAACGTTTTTGCAAGAATCACAGTCTTTCTCAATTCCCAACTTCGAAACATATTGTCTAAATCGACAGAACAAAGGAGGTGGCGTAGCCATATTGATAAAAAAGTCCATTCCTCATCACTTCTTTGAAAATTTCTCCCAGGACAAATTAGCAATTTCAAACTTAAAAGTCTGGATAGCCAATATATATATCGGGCACACCTCCAAGATCAACTGGACTATTTATGCTCATCGGAGATTTCAACGCGAAGTCTCCCCAATGGGATGGGGCTGCGCCAACAGAAACTTTAATGGTAGCCAAATTGAAGCTATGTTAGATCAGGAGATAGCTAGAATTCATTTTACCTCAGATCCTACTTTTACAGCTTCGCGGGCTCCTTGGTCTACTTCTACTCTGGATCTTGTCCTCACAGATCCAGGATTCGCAGTTCCCAATTATCTGTAAAGTGCTCGACGAACCTTCCTCTAGCGATCATCAACTGGTTCATATTACCATTGGTAAAGAGAGAGCGATAAGCCCTTGCCGCTTCAAGTCTAATAGTTGTCAGTGTCCAAGATCCCTAGTCAACCGCATCCTAATATAAAGAATCCTTTACAGCCAGAAGATCTCATTCTTTGGATTAAGTCACTGAAATCGAATCAAGCTACTGGGAAATGACAAGCGAGAACCCCGTGTGGTGGGACGAAGATTGTCAAACAGCATCAATGAACGCAACAGGGTGAAAAAGGATTTAACAGAGGCAAATGTCAAGGTTGCTGGAATTGTCTGAAGCTATCTCAAGCTCGCTCTAGGTGGCTACTAAAGTCCACCTAGCGCGAATATTGGAAGCAATTTGTCAGGTATCTCCACTGCCTACCGCCGGCCAGGTGGCCGAGAGGACTAGGGCGTAGGCTTTCTAGTACTCGAGTCCGCCTGGTCGTGGGTTCGAATCCCGCCGTGGGCATGGATGTTTGTGTTTGTCCCGGGCTGCGTACTGTTATAACTTGTGTAAAAGGCGCAAAATGACCTTAGTAGTCGACGCCAAGTTTCTAATAAACCAAACCAACCACTGCCTACCCTGTCAAAGATGGTGGGCAGTGCTCAAGACGTTCTATAGGCCTCGGTTCCTCAGAATTCCTGTTCTCCAGTCAGAGGCTGGCATGTTGTCCCCTTGGGATTCAGGCAAGTTGATTGACGAGCTATTAATCTGACCTCGTTACCTGCCAGCCCGAATGATCCGTATGCTTTTCTCCCTTAACCGGTTCCAGGTAGATCTTCTAGCTCGCAAGAGCTTGCCTGGACTGCGGATTTCTCTAGCCAGGAACTTGTCACGGTAATGAAAATCTAGATTTTGCGGCACCAAGACACGATAGAATCTCTTCTGCACAGTTAAAACGCCTTTCTCGAGCGGATAGGCTCGTCCTTTTGGAAATACTCGACAAAAGGTGGAATCTAGCTGATGTTCCGGATGCATGGAAGATCACTACTATTTTTCCCATTCTCAAGCCAAATGCACCCCCGCACATCTGATCTTCCTATAGACCGACTGGATTAATTTCGAATGCAATCAAACTTCTTAAAAAATAAATCAACAACAGACTGGCGGCCTATCTGGAGGCCAAGGGCATCCTCCATCAAAACATGTTTGGCTTCCGACCATTCAGCTCTGCTCAGGTTTTCCCCGATCTTGTTGGCAGACGCCATCTGTAAGGTTAGAGAAGACAACACTTATCTTGATGCGGTCTTCCTGGATTTAAGGAAAGCCTATGACATCGTTAATACCCAGAGGCTAATTCATAAGATGGAGCTTCTAAATATCCAGCTGAAGTTCACACGATGGGATCGCTGCATATCTATTCAACAGAAGGATCACGATAGCATCCATGTTTTCAAGTTACGAAGTCGAAATTAACATTGGGCTACCGCAAGGATCTGCTCTTAGTCCGACCCTATTTAACATTTACTGTGGGAAAGTTTTTGATACGACAGACCCGCAATCCCAAATCTACATGTACGCGGATCATATGCTAATTTGGGCCACTAATGCGGCGCTCCCCTTGCCCGTCAATCCTTACAGAGTACCCTGTCCAATCTAGCGGAATAGGTAAGGGCCAACAACTTCACTTTCACCCCCGACAAGTCGTCAGTCATTAGCTTTTATAAGAAGAGAAAGAGGGTCAATCTTAATCTTTTTATGTATGGAGAAAGAATATCCAATAAACTAAGCAACACATCTCTTGGCATTCCTTTCCATTATACTCTTTCTTGGTCCACTCTCACAGGTAAGATAAAAGCTAAGCTAATTAAGTTCTGGGGTTTGTTGACCCGTATTTACAAGTATTACTGGGGCCCGGGTGGCTGAATTTCGGCTTCCTTAATTAAGAGTATTACGGACTACTACGCTCCCTATCTTCTTTTATGCCCGGAGTCGACTATTAGAGTTGTCAGGGTGCTGGAGCACTCGGCAATCAGGAGCATATTATCAGCCTTGAAAAGTACTCTGGTGGATGCTCTATATTATTCTGTCAATCTGATTCCGCCATGGCACAGATGGATGGGCGTTGTCACAAAAATCTATATGAGGCTAGTCCAGCTGCTCAGCAAAGGCAATTTTCCAAGCAAACTTGAAGATTCTATCCCAGTGTTTCTAAGCTCCTTCCTCCTCCAGGATTTGTTCCGAAGTGGGATTAGATGTTTGAACTCACAAGATTTTCAGCTTCAGCCATATGCTACTATTTCCTACCCAGAGATATTTACCACAGATTGGGATCTCCGCTTTTTTATCCCTACCTACTCTAACAACCTGAACCAGACAGCAAAAAAGCGATGCTTTATAACACCCTCGCAACTAATTTCGCCAATCACAAGAAATGGCACACAGACGACTCAGTAGTGCCTCTGCAAGTAACAACTGGATTAGGTATTTATAACTCGGAGAGCTCGTATCGGTACCAAACAGCTTTCGCGCCAAACTCCTTTATGGCAGAAGCCTGGGCAGCATTTAAGGCCCTCCATATTATTAATTCCAAGTATAGACACGAACAAAGACATGTTATTATCTCCGATTCTAAATCTGTTCTCGCGAGCCTCTACCGCTCACTGAGAAAATGTAACTGGAAATCATCTTCCCAACCTAGTCTGATTTCAACCAGTGTCCTTGCTCTATAACAGCTACAAATTGAAGTCTCTTTCCTCTAGTGCCCAGGTCATAGTGGCATTATTGGTAATACTTGTGCTGATTTCCTAGTAAAACAGAAGTTCCTTTTACACATTAAATGAATTGACAGGGGAAATGGAAAAGGCAGGATTTAATATTTCTAGAAATGGTGTTTACATTCGATTATTGCTACAAGATGCAATTTTGTAGAAGACAGAAGACATGTTAATACAGTTCTTGTTAAACTAATGCGTGCCCAAAATAATAAACATGCAAGTTACATGAATTTTTGCACAACTACAATCCACAATTCAGAACCAGCAACTTCCTTACTTGGTCCAAATCAAGTTTTTTTTCCTTAGCCAAGACGACGAAACAAGAGTGTATATGAGATTATCACCGCAAACATACAAGCTCCATTACTTATACACATGGACACGTTTGCCAGATCATGACGTCGCAGCACAAGCTTATACCTTTAGTTTATGCTTGAATTGCGATTACACAGTGTTGTTTTGATCGATCAAGCACTGCTACTTACTCTGGCCTTACTTTGCAGTAATACGTTCTACTTTAACTGTTTTCTCCCATGCTGAGGGCATTCACAGATTGTTAAACTTCCCTGAATTTGAGGCATTCACTAAAGTATACGAAGGAGGCCCAACCAAGCCGGTTTTCATTTTCACTGGAATTCATCACTTTATAGAATATAATTTAGATGTTACTTTTATTGCTTCAATATACGAGAAGAAGTACATTCAACAGGGTTGAGCGGCGTATGGGTTCAGTGAGCCGCGAATTAGCAGGAGTAATTCTTCCTCATGAGAAGTTCCGATGTCATGACAAACCCATCTATCTAACTCTCCAGAGGACCAATTTTCAACATACTGGCGAAACACTGGCAGATATTTGATCCAGTTTGAGATGATTTCCCAGGTCTCGCAAAGTGTATTCTTCCAGATAGATCTGAAATACCTCAAGACACTTTGGCAAACAAAAGATATGATTTGACGGTCAAAGCAAGTGCGTGAAAAGTCAATATTTTATGCATATTACGAAATATCAAGGGGCAATTATTCTGCACAATGTCAAGGAACGATTATTTCAAATTAATTCTTCAAAGATTTCTGCCACTGCCGACAAGTAATGATCGCACATGTCCAGAGTTTCTAAACCCAAATCTGGCTGTTCAGAATTACTTTTTCCCATCTTT
Organism: Rhysida immarginata; assembly: GCA_023313115.1. Taxonomy (NCBI): domain Eukaryota; kingdom Metazoa; phylum Arthropoda; class Chilopoda; order Scolopendromorpha; family Scolopendridae; genus Rhysida; species Rhysida immarginata. The sequence goes on from JAHWFO010083866.1 coordinate 274,074, forward strand.
ATTTGTGAACTTAAATATATTTCCCATCTAAAAGTATGCTCCAAGTTATCGCAATATCCTTTAAGATTAGTTCATAGGATCTCTATTGTCCAAATATTCAGAGTCAACTCGCCAAAAGAATTTGCAAACGCAGTCACTGAGTGTCATTTGTATCATTCATCGTTTTCCACATTGTAGGCGCATTTGAAACATGTTTGTCACCAGAACGCGATCTCTTAGCAATCTTAAAGTGACTATAGTGATTGGAGTGGATTCATGAAGATGCATCGGATTTCCGACTCCAGCTGATTAAAATCCAAAGCATAAGGAACTGGATGACAAAATTTCCAAAGATCATCTTTTAACCCCATGGAAGGATGAATAAATTCCTTTTTCTATCTCGCCACATATTATGGCAATTCTATAACTGTATTTTTGTCATAAAATACGATGTATTATTAATTACTGTTCAAAACTTTAATTTATTTTGTAAGTTTACCACAATTTCTAGTAAAGTAAACCCGTTGAAAATTATAGGTTTTGCGAAATCATTGGGGGGGGGGGGGGGAGTATTTTGAGATAGAAAACCAATGGTCGGAAATGCATATTTCAGGCACTTGGAGATCTCGAACGAGTAATACGCATGAGGAACTAATCCAGAGTTGAGTTCTGTCAATGGTTTATTTAGCGGTGTACTACAGTACCGAATTGTATATTGCTCACGGATGAGGTCTGTTTCACCAGTGAAGGTGTTTTCGACGGCCTCAATAGATACACTGGTGGCCAAAAGTTTGGACCAACCAGCAAATCAATAAAAATGAATTTATACTAAAAATATTTTACACCCACAACTCTAAGTAAATATGAAACAATATTCAGGGAAGAAACAAATTTATTTCTGCGTCGTTGCTTTTTTATTACCTTAAATCAAAATAAGGCTGGCCAAAAGTTTGGACCAACATCACAAACATGCAAATAATTTGCATATTACAAGTCATCGTGTTGCGTGGTGAGCACTAAAACCATATTATGTATTGTATAATGTTAACTGAAGGCCAACTAGAGTGAATTAGAAATTTTAACTAGCAATTTACAAACTTCAAAAAAGTTGCTGAAATCTCCCATGTGAGCTACAAATCTTTATCGAGAACAAATCTCGAGAACAACTAATAGCAGCCATTCAGAAAGCTGTTAAGCCAAATGTTATTAAAAGCTTATTTAATTCTATTTCAGGTCGTTTGTCAAATATTGTAGAGTCAAAATGATCTCAAATATCAAAATAATTCATTAGTTAATGATGTAATACTTTTTTCCCTTTATGTTATACAAATGTGGTCCAAACTTTTGGCCAGTCTTATTTTGATTTTAGGTAATAAGAAACCAACAACGCAGAAATAAATTTGTTTCTTCCCTGAATATTGTTTCATATTTACTTAGAGTTGTAGGTGTAAAACAGTTTTCGTATAAATTCAATTTTTTTGACATTGCTGGTTGGGTCAAAATTTTGGCCACCAGTGTATGTTTGGAGTGACGACAATCCACATGCGTGTTTGTTCACTACCAGAGTTCTTGGACACTGTCCCTCTTATTATCTGCGAGATGTGGCTACAACATGACGGTGGACCAATTCACTGCGATATTGATTTCCGTGACACATGGACAGAAGATTCTCTAATCATTAGATTGGAAGGGGAGGTATGTCCATGGTCATTGTGATCGCCAGATCTCACGCCTCTGGAGATTTTTTGCTGAAAGGGCACGTCAAGTCACTGGTGTATGAAACCCCAGTAGATGCGATACTGCCTGCCACTGCCTAACTCTGGCAGTGCCAGAGTCTAAGCTGCCTATCTACAATAAACACCAGGGATAATGCCTACCTAATATAACCTAACCTAACTTATCTACAATAAGGATATATGAAAGATTGGGGTAAACTTGCATGCGCCGTTGTAATGCATATACGTATTAAGATTAGTGGTCGTCACTTTTAACACTTTACCTGAGTTGCAAGCTGTTGCTATGAAATGTAAGCTGTTTACGTATAAATAAATTGTCTGCCCTGAAAACGAAAGCACCTTACAGAATCGTTCTTCACATATTAATTGTTCAAGATTTCGTGGTTCCTGAAATATGCATTTCCGACCATTGGTTTCCTATCTCGAAAATATTCACTTTACAATCTTCCATCATCTGAAGTTTTGAGACACCTTGTATACACAGTACAAATTTAAATCCAAACATGGCTTAAATTCCCATACAACAGGGTGAAGCTTACCTCCTGAAGATATCCAAGAGAAATGCAAGAAATGGGTCTTTAAAAATGTCCAGAGATATCTACTAGATCTCTTCTGCACATCCAAATGTCCCGTTTCCCTTTATTCAATGGCTGTCCATCCGTAGATAACTAGTGGCTTGCTTTTCAAGTTGTCGTATGGATATCCCATTTGAATTTTAGGAAAATTATTATAAAACCCGAAGCTGATCAGGATTGTACTCAACAGACAGGCCCAATACTGCGTTGTTAGTGAAGGGCAAATACGAGAGTGAAAAAACCTGGCCTTCACACTCTTGGCCATCCAAACTATTTCCTCTGATCTAGCCATTAAATGTTGTGGATTATAAATTATTTCGAATAATGTAAATGAGAGTGGGTGTGGAAGTATTTTAGTTTTATTTCATCCAAATCTAGAGTAAGACCTTCTTTTGCTGAGTAAAACCAATGGAAAAGTTACCAAAATACCTCTGCCACGGTATCCACTCTCATTGATTCAGTGAATGAAGTCCAGAAAGACAAAATGCGTTGGAAATTAAAATTTTATATAAGTCTTACCTAAATCGGATGTTTTTCTTGCAAAAAGTACTCCATGCGTATGAAAAAATGAAGAAACCACAGATAACTACCAAACGCATGTAAGCTAGAGAGCAGTTTGCAAGACAGCATATTGGAAATAAGTGACAAATGGAATCATGTGTCAGTGACAAAAAATTTAATCTTGATGATCTGGATGGTGTACATCATTATTGGCATGATTTAAGAAAAGAAAAGAAATGTTTATCCCGTGGTGTCCAAGGTGGTGGCTCCATGATAAGGTGCACGTCTTCGTCAAAAGGAAAATAATCAGTCGCTGGCGTGAAGCCAAAATCAACAGCTTTAGACTATTAGGACACCTTAGGCAACTAATACTTCCACTTGGAAATGAATTAAATGAACCCGAGTTTATAATCCAGCAAGAAAATCACCCCATCCACATAGCAGCAACAACTATGCAGTGGTTCAAACAGCAAAACATCGATGCTTTACAGTGACCAGCGAACAGCCCGGACTTACCCCATCCAGTAGAAAATGCTGTATATGGGGGGATTTAGTTAGAGTTGTTTATGCAAAAATTATTACTCAACTTAGATAGGGGTCCTATTAGCGAATCACCATTGATCAAATGGGCGACGCACTTACCCAATCAATAAAATTCAGTTGGATCTTTTTGTCTTGATTGGCTTCCGTTCGTTATAAATACTCAGCATGTTCTATTCCAAGTCAGTTCTCTCAAGTTCTCTCGAGGTGCTCCTTGGCTGCTGAATGATGAAAGCAAAGCTTTCGAAAAGCGCTTACAGACTCAGGTTGTATTTTTTCATTTTATTTTCGGTCTTTTTCTTTTTGTTCATTTCCTGTTTCGTTGTGGAAAAAGAGTTTTATTTTATTCTCAAGTTAATCATCTGCATTATCCACATAAGATTTCTAGACAATTTATATTTATGCATATTCAGTTATGTCTAAATGAATGAAGAAAACCATCATTAAAGAATATATACAAGGTGATTATAATTAAAGTCCCTTTGTAAAAATGCTATAAAAAAACAACCATGAGTCCGAATGACTTCAAATTTGGACTGAGCATTCTTGAAGAAGGGGCATTTGATATGGATAAGAAAAAAAATAGTTCCAAAATTTATCACTAGATGGCGCTGTAAGCGGCATATTATGCCTAGGAGGATTTGTACTATGCAAATTGAAAGATACGCATGCGCATGAGACATTGCATGTGTTATAAAAACGCAGGCCTCATGGCGTTCTCGTCATATTTGTATCTCAGCAGCTTGCCATGGGTCTGTCAATGAAGGATCGCGCTCTGCTTGTGAAGCTCTTTTACAAGAATGGCGACTCTGCCATAGCAGCTTTAAAGAAATTTCGGGTATTAAAGGGAATGAAAAAAGGATGTGGTCCGATGTCTGCAAAGGCTCTGAGGTGTATGATTAAAAAATTCGAAGCGACAGGTTCTTTTGCAGTGAAATCTGGCAGAGGGAGGAAAGCAGTTGCTTTGACGTCAGTAGAAGATGTGGCTGAAGCATTAGAGGAAGGGTCGAACAGTGGTGTGCAAACGTGCAGTGCACGGGGAATTGCCCGAACTTTAGACATGCCTGTGAGCACGGTCAATAAAATTTTACGCAATATCCTGCATTGTTATCCCTATAAAATTACCCATGTTCAGGAGTTACTTCCTGCTGACCTGCCAATTAGACACACGTTTGCTTTAGAATTTCTAGCTCGCATGGAAGTGGACAATGAATGGCCATGGAACATCTTGTGGACAGACGAAGCCCATTTTTATCTCCACGGCGTTGTCAATACACAAAATTGCAGGATATGGGCAACGGAAAATCCTTTCGCATGTGTTTCAATACCGCTTCATTCTGCAAAGGTAACTGTGTGGTGCGGGATGACAGCATCATTGATTATAGGGCCATTTTTTTTCGAGGAAGTGGGTCCTGCGGGTCCCGTTACCTGTACAGTCAATGGTCAACGGTATGCGTGTCTTTTACGCAACCAGGTAATTCCAACACTTCAACAGCATGCATGCGTGGATAGAATAATTTTCATGCAAGATGGCGCTCCTCCGCAACATTGCAAAGCCAGTGAAGCAACTGCTGAAGACACATTTCGGAAATGATAGAATTATCAGCCGTCATTTTCCGAGAGCCTGGCCTGCAAGATCACCGGACCTCAATCCTTGTGACTTCTGGCTCTGGGGTTACCTTAAAAATCATGTGTTCAGTGGCCCAGTTGCAAATTTAGCGGAATTGAAGGCTCGGATTACGCACCACGTTCACAACGTGACCCCGGAGACACTCCGGTCTGTTGTGGAACATGCTGTTTATCGGTTAAAACTTATGGAGGAAAATGGTGGACAGCATATTGAACATGTCTTGCGCAAGTCCCGAGATAATTAATAGGCGTTTCCATTGTTGCTTTTTATGCGGTTTTTGGCCCAAGGACAATTAAAAACCGATTTTTCCCATCCGATGTGGTACGACCTTGCCGTGGTGGATGGGCTTTGCACTAACAGTGCCACAACTGTTAAATGACTTGAAAGTCATGTTTTCCATCATCAAACCCGAAGCAATCATGTTCATTGACCGGTACAGTTGATTTTTTGCTACTACTGTACTGTATAATAAAAAAAAAATCATGTTTAACTTGTTTTAGTGTCAATTGCATTCCTTGACCAACTTTAATGTAAAAACATCATGCCATAAACAACTCATGCCAAAGCCGTCGTATTTCAATTCAAAATGTCACTTCTAGCTGAATCCGCTTCCGTTATGCCGCTTACAGCGCCATCTAGTGATAAATTTTGGAACTATTTTTTTCTTATCCCATATCAAATGCCCCTTCTTCAAGAATGCTCAGTCCAAATTTGAAGTCATTCGGACTCATGGTTGTTTTTTTATAGCATTTTTACAAAGGGACTTTAATTATAATCACCTTGTATATCGATTGTTTATTAATTAATCATTATAACTTCGCTTTTGAGAGCCTTATGTTTCGACCCGACCATTGATAAATTAAAGGCAAAATATATTTAAAAAAATTTTTTCCTTTAAATTTTAAGTAGTATTTTGAACATATAGTAACATACTACAATTTTTACTAATAAAAATAATATAAATAAAGATAAATACCAGTTTGCATGAAATGGAACAAAACGATCAATGCAAAAGTCCCATATTTCTATTGTGCATTGTGGAGCAGCTATGGGGGGTCAGTTTCCATTCCTTGATGACACTAAATAAGTTTTACCATCTATATTGAAAGTGCTAAAAATGAAATTGAATAATGCTAAATTTTGAAATTGAATACGTCCTGAAGACATATTTATGGCGGTTTGCAATATGATGTGATTATCAAATGACTTTTGTCAGACTGATCTATTTTCGTGTCTTCAATAAGTGTATACATTTGCAAATATCTAAGAAGCTATCCCTTCTTATAGCATTTACTCCTAATTCGTTTCTCAGATCAGAAGATGATTCCGAACGTTTGCTGGGAACTAAATTATAACCGGATAAATACAGTTTGGCAAAAAATATATTTAATTTTTCTGAACTAAATCGGATTCATACTTTCTTTCTGCAGAGTATATGTTGATAATTCTTCTATAATTAGAATTATAATTTCTTGACTTAAAAATTTTTCAAATATTTGGATGAGAGTAACATGTGCATAATTGGAATAATCAGATTCTGGAAGATTTTTTTTTCCAAGAATAATTTTGCTTTTCTTGTTCTTTTTTTATATTTTCCCGTTTCATCTTATTTGACATGAATAACCGCCAAATTCTTCGTTGAATATTTATTTGACACAAATATTTTTGCTTTAGTTCGCAATTGCCGACCATTCAAGTTATGAACTAACCCACCCTCGTCTACATTTGTAAAATCTTCATCAGAATTTTTATTAGCTTCAGGCGGTTCAATTAAAAAATTTTCTGTGAAAATTGCAGACTTATGTTTCAACATCAAAGTAAAGAAATTACTAATGTCAATCAATTTTTTTTTGCTTTGGAAAGAATATGAGGGAAATTCTGGATTAATTAATTCCATCACTGTACCATCTGAGAAATGAGTTGACACGCTCAAAATATGTGAAGATCTCACTAATAAAAGAAATTTAATTATTCTACACTTGGCAAACATAAAATAGAGACTAATTGATTATTATATTCATTACTAGTCATTTGATTGGTTTAAAGGTTGTCCTGAGAAAATGACTTTGGGTCTAAACATATTTGCTGAAATCAAAATTTTCTCAACTGTGAAATGGCGCAATGAAAATAAAATTTAAAAAAACCAAGGAGGAAAAAAAGAAAAATGAAAAACTAGCACATGTATGAACATGAATTTGTTATTATAAATATTTTTTTATAAATGTTTCTTTTTATTGCATTTATATTCGTTTTTATTTTACTCAGCAAATTTCTCCTATTTATATATTGTAAATTCTGAAAAAAAAACACTATTTTTTTAATTGATCTAATAAAAATATCTCAACTTCAGCAATGGACTCATCTCCTCTTCTTCAAAAAAAATTTCTGGGTATATTACAAGCACAGATTAACTATAACAAGCTAATCTGTGTTTACAACTATTAAACTTGATTTGCAAAGAAACAGATGTTTATTAAAAAATGATTAATTTAATGTACTTTGTCAAATTGTTTTGTAAATCGATGTTTGAAACTTCAAGATTAATCAGTAACAGTTTTCTATCGATTATTTTTCCTTTAAAGATTTAAAGTGTTAATATTTTTCACGAACATTACTCAACAACAATGCTGTTTACGTTCAGAGAACTAAAACCCAATCTCAAAAGTATGGAATAATTCTATTTCATATGCTAGATCTTAGTTTAATCATAAAATTGTACACAGAAAATATATGCAAATAAGTTCTTGACAACATTTTTTAAAAAACATGTACTACAGTTTCCAAAAAAAAACAGAAATAGCTAAATAAATTTATTGTTTTAGAAAAATTGTAGTTATTTAAAGTGATTAATCGTGTCTCATAATTATGGAATAACGAATATTTTGTCGCAGAATAATAGAATAATCTTAGAAATTGTGTGTTCTGATTACCATAGACTCCTATATTTTACTAGGGGATACGAGTTCATGAATGTTTGTCATAAAGCATTCAGTATTTCTTTGACATATAAATCGTTACTTGATTGTTTTTGTTGCAATGGGCAAATCAAAAAACTGTCAGTTTCTCAGAAGAAATTGATTTAAGTCTCAGAAAAACTGGAAAAACACAACAGCAAGTAGCAACAGAATTGCATATTGGCCAAGGAAGTGTATCAAAAATATTCACAGAATTCAAGAAAAATGGATCTGTAACCTCAGCAAAGAAAAAAACTGGGAGACCAAGATGCAAAACTAAGCGTGATGACATACAACTCAAAATGATCGTGCTTAAAAGAAGGTTCGATACAATTCGTGGCTGTCAACTAGTTTGGAAAGATCATGGTGTGAATGTTAGCAAAGATCATGGTATGAATGTTAGCATATAAGATTATTAGAAGCAGGGTTTAGATCAAAAGTTCCAAAGAAGAAACCTTTGTTGACACCACAGCAGAGATCAAAACGTGTTGCTTGGGCAAGGATCCATCGGTCATCACTTACAAAGTTTTGGCAAAGTGTTATCTTGAGTGTCGAAAGGAAATTTGAAGTGCCTGTTGGACGACTTGATCATGTGTGTAGAAGAGACGATGAAGCATTGGAGCCAGGGATGTGAAACAAGTCGTTAAGCATCCAGATAGTGTGACGGTGGGATGCATTTCTGTCCATGGGCCAGGAAAAGTGTTATTCCTTAAAGAAAAGATAAACTCAGAAGCATATCAGTCGAATCCTGAGACAGGAATATTAGAAACAATTGAAAACCATTTTGGTGATGACAATGTTATTTTTCAACACGACCTAGCATGCCACAACTTGAAATCTACCAGAGCATGGTTGTCTAATTTTGGAATTGATGTTTGTCCTGGCCAAGAGATTCGCCAGACTTAAATCCTATCGACATTTTATGGGCGGATATGAAAAGGTTCATTCGAAACACTGAGAACCCTCCTAAAACAAAGTCTTCAACATTTAGGGGACAAAAATCACAATTGAAAGATGCAAGCAGCTAATTTCTTCAATGCCTAATAGATGTGTGTCAGTAGTTAAACACCGAGGTTTTCCAACAAATTACTAAACCTTTTAAAAAAATTTTCGTGTAATTATTCCATTATTTTGCGACACAATTTTTGTTATTCTTTATTTCTGAGACAACAAGTATTTACATTTGTTACCTTTTCTTGGTGTTGCACACATCAGAAAAATTGGGATGAAATACATTAAACTAGTCCACATACAAGGCACTCTATCATAAGAACTAAAATGGCTTCTGCACCCTCCTAAGTGCTGTACTCTTTGATGTAATAATCATTACATTTTGTCCCTTCGTTTTTCTGATGAATGTGATACACAGATTACAAAAAAAAAATATTGCTAAGTTATTTTCATAAAATTTGTTGAAGAATTCATGAATAAGTGTAAACGCATCATATGAAATTGAATTATTCCATACTTTTGAGATTGGGTTGTATAGAGCTGCTGGCGTGGCCCCACTGTAACGCCAGCTGGCGCATGAGTCGCAGCCACGTGATCTGTTTCCATTTGCTCCATAGGATTCCCTTCAATTGTCCCGTCTGCAGTCCGTCTGTGTAATCGTTAATCTGTGGCTTTTCATAATCAAATGGAAGTGCCAAAGCTTTAGGAACAATTTTCACACGAGATGTTTTCATTTCTGCCATTGAATTCATTCTGAAATTTTGTTCTTGAAATTAAATGGATTTTGCTAACTGGTCCTCTTCAGTTTTAATTAAGATGTAACCTAGAATGATGAAAAAAATCATGGTTATCAGGGATGGATGAAGGGATGTAACCTCCCTTCATCCATCCCTGATGGTTATTTACCTTATATAAAGACAATAAGCAATCTTTTGTTTTTTACAAAAACAGTATGTATGACTTGCATTGTTATAAAGTAAAAAAAAAAAAAAAAAAAAAAGTGGTTGCATTAGATGCTTTTATGTTTTTGAGAGAAATTTTCATAAACTTCGTGGCTGTCAATGACAATTATCGTCAAAAATAAAAAGATATTTATTCTCAACAGATGTCAGGATACAATTACTTTCGATTAGAGTCCCTGTAAGTAAAACTTACAGGAACTCTAACTTTCGATGTACTTACCTTCCCTACTTTGACGTGTATCAAGGCTGCTCTAATATAGTTAGAGCACAGATAACGAATACACAGATGGGACAGCTCCCCATCAGGCTCAATCTAGCGATCATGCGCCGCCAAGCGTTAAGGAAGGTTACTATATCGATCTCATTTTTGTCATCGTCTGCTAGCGGCAAATTTAAAATTTTGAAAATATGTTTTGAGAGTTTATTATTAAATCTTATAACTTTTACATTTAAACGTGTGATGAATAATCATTCGAGGTACTGTTCTGCACCAAACTGTCCCAATTGCAGGAAAAATAGGCCAGATTTATCATTTTTCACTTTCCCCAAAAATGATCCTGAAAGGCGAGTTGTATATAAATTTTGAATAAAATACTTTATTTCATTCAATACAATTTTCGTGAATTTTAATTTACGCTTCAAGTTGTGTAATTCCTCTATATGAAACACGATTGCTTAGAATTTAGAAAAATAAAAGAAATTATTAAAAATCAAAATATATTAAAATTTGTGGGCAGAATTTGATTGCTGCAAATGCGATGCACGTATGTATGCATTAGAGACAACTCGTTATGATTTTTATTGCAGAATATAATTTGAAACAAGTAAAATACATTATTTAAATATTTTAAAAATCATTATTTCATGTATATATTTCATACACAAACAGCACTAGAGGAATAACAATGAAATTTATTTTGCTCATTTTAATTTGGAAGGTCAATATTTGAAGAAAAAATAAGAATGCATACATTTGGAGAAAAAAAAAAACTACATTTATTCGAAATAAAAAAAATGATATAAAAAATTACTATGAAATTTAAAAAATGAATGTAATAATGTAAAATAAAATGGAAAAGCTAAACAAATATTTGCAATGAAATTTAGAAGAAAATCTAAACATTTACAATAAAATTTTAAAAAACATCTCAAGTGCAGCAACGTTGATTGCCAAATAATTTAAAAAATATCTCTCTCTGTTCTTCTTGACAAATAATTAATTTAAACATTAACAATAAAATACAAAAAATAAACTAATCATACTCCGTGATAACGAAGCTCTTATGGCCATAACGAAGCTCTATAAGATGTGCGGATTATTTTTATAAAATAAAAAATACTCACTTACAATAATCAAAATCTCACTAAAACTCTACTTCAAGAAGTGTTCTTGGCAAAGGAATAAAAACGGGAATCCACAAAATTGAAATATAAGCTCAAAATATTCATAAATTGACGGCATATAACATGGGCTCCTATGGAAGGTCATGTAGTTTCCTTCCTTTACGCCTGGTAGCGTTGCGGTCGTAGTCACGTGATGGCGAGTCAAGAATTAGCATTGGATCAGTTAGAGCTGTCCCATCTGTGTATTCGTTATCTGTGCTTTGGTCCCTCCGTCGACGAGCCAACATGGCGGATTCGCTTCGCAGTGTAGAGAAATGCCATGTGTTAAGCACTTTTATCTTCGCATCGAGCAGCTAATATAAGATAGGATGAATATTATGAATGACGCCGACAATTTGCAAATCAAGAAACGCCACATTTCCTTTAAATTAAGTAATGCGTATCGATGCCTCCACCCCCCTCCCTCCCCAGGCATATTTACTCATTCTGTTCTACTCGCATCGCTCTAGATTGGCTCTTTTGCAGTTTATTTCATGAAATCTTATCGCAGATTTTACAATTAATGCTACAAACTTGGAAAAATTACAATTTATTATAATTAAGAAAACTGCTGTAATAATACCGGCTTCGAAGTAATAAATAAACATAATCAATGTTCATAATAATAATAATGAAGTATAAAACCAATACGTGAGGATAATATTACCGTACAGCTAATCAGATAATGAATGAAATCTAAAATATAATTAGGAATTGTCTTTGATGTGGTGCGATATCTGGTGCATTAAAAATCTTGAAAAAAATAAAAAGCTGCTTTTTATTTACGTAGTGCAAGAAAACAAGTGTTAAAAATCGAAAACAAATTTCCATTACACCTAGGACGAAAATAAAGATTACACTAAAGTGCAAAGCTGAATTAAACAAGATAAAAATACTAATAATTAGAAAAATCACACTGATAGGGAAATTCATTTTAGTAAAATTATTTTATTAAATTACGTAATCTTGTAAATTCGTAATTGAATTAATTTTTTCTCTTTTATTCTTGTTCTTGAAAGTTTCAATTTAAAAAAATCAACCTAGCCAGATTACGCTAGGGCAGAAACTGATTAATATTAGCAATACTAAATGACAAAAACTCATTTTCTCTAGCATTAGCAGTTGTTTACACAAGAGATGTAAGAGATTACATTTTTTAAACATCGATGTTATTGTTACGATGAATCTATGTTTTTCCTTCGGATGTTACCGAAATACCGAAATAACTTCACTGACTCCGCCACTAGCAATTGAAATTATCAAGGAAAAATTGAAACTATATTCATTTAACGTTGTTTTTGCAACTGAATATTCTACTGAAAATACTACTGCAGAAAAACGTCGATGTTTTGATTCGATGTTGCATCCCTATATGCTTATAGTTTAAACATTTCACTCAGGTCATCAGAAAATACATTATGAATCGCTGTTCATCTTCTTCTTCTTCTTCTTCTTCACAGCCTTCACCTCCTATAGATACGGAGGCTAGCTGATGGATATCACAGGTGAGGAAAATTAGTTAGTGTCCGAAATTATCAGGGGCGCAGAGGTCCTAGAATTCTCCCCAATAAACCAGAACCGCATAAAAAACACATTAACAGTCTGATAACAGAGCGCTTTTGGGTGTGGTTCATAGGTGAAGCCAGTAAAAGTGTTTGCAGCGACACCGCTAAGTTTCGGCTAGTAAGTCCTTGAGTAAGGGGCGCCCTCTGGCGTTGGAAAAGAGGACAAAACAAGAGCACATGTTCCACTGATTCACGAGCGCCGCACAGACACAAGTCAGACGCAGAGATATTTATCTTGTGGAGGAACGAGTTGAAAGGTACGTGCCCACTTCTAAGTCGGAATAATACAGACCTTTGGATGGATGATAACCATTTTGGAGTTGCTTTTCTCACATCCCCAGTTTTGGAGAATAGTGCTTTGTAATGGAATCCTTTAGATTCAGTCGCCCAAAGTTCGTTCCAGAGCACCCCAGACCTCAGTCGAACGAGGGAGAGTAGGGAAACAGGGTCAACTCGCGCTGGTTTTTTGTGACTTTTCCCCAACCTGGCCCAATTAGCTAATTTATCCGCAAGGTCATTTCCATAAATATCTTTGTGGCTAGGGACCCAGAGGAAATTTACGCGGAAGCCATAGGAGAACAGTTCTTGAATTAGGGCTATCAGATAGCCGAGTAGGCCTCTGAAGAACCATTTACATTTATCAAAGGCACTTTGGATGGTAGAGAGAGCACTTCTAGAATCCGATATGACTAAATAATTTGCTGGAGGTTGAGAGGAAATTGCCACAAGAGCTTTATGGATGGATATAAGCTCAAGCTGAAAAGAACTGATAGCTGGTGAGATTTTTTGTGCGGTAATTACTCCTCCTCTCCTAAAGACACCAATTCCCCCGATAGGATCAGATGGAGCTAGAGAAGCATCCGTAAAATATCTGGTGTATCCCGAGAAAGAGCCCTGTAGGAACGAGTTAAAAAGTCCGTTGCGCATAGACGGGGATGGAGCTTGGCTGACACATTCAGGGGAAAAGTAGACAAGGTTGCCGGGCGGAGAAGGCCAGAGGTATTCTAGAATAGTGATCTCACACATATGCACGTTAGCACAGTCGAATTTGTCAAGTAAATTAGTAGCCAAGACTCGCAAACGATTGGATCGCAGAAGAGCGACACAGTTTACTTGGAAAGGGAGACTACCATCAAACCGCTGGGATGCTTGGCAAAAGGAATAGAACTGGCTGACAGCTTTAGCTTCCCATCTGAGTGGGGGAGGGAGAACACCTGCCTCTAAATAAAGCACTGGACAAGGAGAAGATCGGGGGGCTCTTAGGCAAGACCTCAGGATTTTCCTCTCCTCCCTAACCAATGGTTCTATGACGGAGCTTTTGGTTAACAGGAGAATAAAGGCGTATATGTCAGGAGATCTGATGACAGAGCTAATAAGAGTGGACGTTTCGCTCCAAGGTGGGCCCCATCTTGATTTCACCACCAACCTGGCCCGAGCCAAGTTCTTTGTAATGCTGGATTTAAGTGCAGAAACAAAAGGACGCCAGCTTAGCTTGTCATCAATAGTAACACCCAGAAATTTGTGGATCCGTCGAATAGGAAGCTTAGAGTCCTGTAGATAGACTGAGAGGGAGGGAGGAGGCCCTCCTTTTGGAATGCACAACACCACAGATTTATCAGGCGAGAAGGAGACGCCATTAGACCGACCCCAATCAGAAATAAGATCACAGGATTCTTGAAGCTTGGCTCGAATTTCCGGAACAGTTTTTGCTGAGACCCAGAGGGCCATGTCGTCAGCAAATATGCTTCTACCAACTTCCGCCGAAACGTTGAAAAAAGCATCAGCAGCAAAAATATTAAAAAGTGTGGGGCTAAGAATAGAACCCTGAGGAAGACCGTGACACTGTTCTGTCCACACAGTCCCACCAGGGTGCTTTATTCCCACCCGCCTTTTTTTTAGAAATGACATGATCCAAATAACAAGTCTCCTCGGGGTGTGAATGCTCACTAGTTTATTGTAGAGGACTTCCAGCGGAACCGAATCAAAAGCCTTGCTAATGTCCAGAAAGATAATTCCAATATGTTCTCCATTCTCTTGTGCCAAAAAGATGTCATCGACTAATTTGATTACAGAATGGATATGGCTACGGCCCTTTCGGAAGCCAAGACTATATTCTGGAAGGGCAGCATTTACTTCAAGGAAGTGCTGGAGCCTACTATTGACTAGTCGTTCTAAAATTTTAACAAGGCACGAGGTCAGAGCGATTGGCCTGTAACTAGAGGGTGCTGATGGAGATTTGCTGGGTTTCAGAACTGGGTGAATGATGGAAGTCTTCCAGGTAGATGGAATAATACCAGAAGTCCAAGAGGCGTTGAACGCTTTCAAGAGGAGAGAGAGCTGACCATCCCCTAATTGATTGAAGGTGGAGTTTAACAAACCGTCCGGGCCTGGGGCCGAGAATTTGGACCTAAGAGCCGCTTTTAAGGAGGCTTCAGAAAACAACTGTTCCCATGGTAAGAAATGAGCTGCGGAAAGATAATTGCTAGGCAGAGGCTTTGGCCAAGGTAGAAGAACTTCCGGCTTTGAGCCTACAGCAAGACGTAAAATTGCTGATGCAGAAGCCTTGGGATCCAGTAAAGAACCCCCACTGTGAATCAGTGGGGGAGAGGAGGAGGGGCGCTTTTGAAACACTCTCAAGACTCTCCAAACATTGTTCTCCGAGTTGCAGGTAATTGATGACTTCCAGTACGCCCGTCGAGATTTTTTTAGTAGTCGCTTACACTTCGCCTTCATTTTCTTTAAAGCCAACCAGCATACCGAACATCGACACTTAAGGAATTCCCTCCTTGCTTTATTTCGGAGCCAGGTGGCTTCTTCGCAATCAGGAGACCACCAGCACGGTCTAATGGGAAGAGAAGACTTTGAACGCTTACTTTTAAGCAATCGCGCTTGGTATATTTGCAGAAGATTTTGGATATCCAAATGACCAAGTTGGCTCAAGTCTGGAGAGGAGAAAGCCTCATTGGGCACAGCCGACCACTGGGAGGAGCAGGAGGAGGTTTTTGGAGGACAAGACGGAGATGAAGAGCTTGCAACACGGGAATTTAAAAAGATTCGGAAGCGAAGAGGTTGATGATCACTTCCAAACGTACCCGGGATAGTTTCCAAGTGGGTTTGAAAGGGAAAGTCCGGAGAAGTTATAGCAATGTCCAAATTTGAGGAAGACCAGAGCAACCTGGCCGATTGGTAGGTATGGTCGGCTGTGTAATGAACAGTGAGATTTTTACTGATTAGGATTTCTTCCAAATAATTGCCATTGGGGTTGTATCCATCACAGCCCCATAGCGGGCTTTTGGCGTTGAAATCCCCAATGGCAACGAAAGGAGGATCTAGCAAGTCCATTAAGGCAGACCAACGCTCTCTCTTTAGATAACCCGGCACATATATACAATAGAGATGAATCCATATATCCTGGAGGAAAATCACTAAGTCAATGATTGCCACCTCTTCAAGATGTTTCGAATAATTAATGGAGTGGGGAATTCGGTGATTAATGGAGACTAAATTGCCTCCTCCGTATTTTACTCTACTATTTGTGTATGTTTGCGAACGGGGAAAAATAATAGTTCTATCCGGGTGTAAGAAAGTTTCACACACAGTAAATATTTGGGCTTTTTGTCTAAGTAAAATAGCATCCTCCCAATTGGCTGTCAGGCCCCTGACGTTCCAGTGGAGGACATCAAGGTGCTTACTGGGTGATGACGCCATCATGAGGTAGGGGGGAGAGCATATCTCTCCACCATCCGGAGACATCAGTTAACCACCTGGGGGAGTGGGCCGAGTGGGAAGCCATAATTTGAAATGCATCCCCAATACATTTAAGGCTGTCCTGAGCAGCAGGCAGGTCCGCTAATGTCGAAATAAAACGTTTTAGGCAGTTGCCCACAAGCTGATCAATCGTATGGTTGCCTAGACCAGTCAGTTTGGAACCGTCACAAGTTAAGAAGTCATTATTAATTTGAGGAGAATTTCCAGCTCCCTGAGGTCTCTCTGAGAAGGGGGACAATTGAGACCAGGGTATCTGGGAGAGAAGGTAGTCATATCGAGGTGAATTAGCATTTTGGGACGAGATATTTTGGGTATTCTGAGACAAGTCATTTTGAACGTTTAGAGGCGAGACGTTTGGAATATTTTGAGACAGGACATTTTGGGATGAAAGGTCACTGGGCGACGGAGATGGAAGAATAGGAGAGTGATACGAGAAGATTGGCGAGAGACTATCTCGGCCGCATGTCGAGCAGGTAACACCTGAGAGGGTATTGCCATTGGTCATGTTGTTGTCTAGAGCCAGGGGATCAGCCGCATTAGGTGATTGCGAGGGGGTAAATCCTGCTTGAGAACATTGACGGGGTGAATAGCTCAGGTTTTTTGGAGTCGAGTTCACGTTAGTTACGGCAGCGAAGGACCTATGATTTGGGGCATCACTACCTAGTTCCATATCCGTAAGTCGTTTTGCTTCATAATAGGAGACATATAAATCCATCATTTTAGTGCGGATAAGGGCCTCATATCTAAATTTGCTGCACCCCCTGTAGTAAGAAGAGTGGTTGCCACTACAGTTGGCGCAGAGAAATGGAGAAGTACAATCGTTTCTAGTATGGTCTGGGGACAAGCACTTAGAACAGGACGGGGAGCCAGTACATCGAGCTTTCGTGTGTCCAAGCTTATGACAGACTATGCATTGCATAGGCCTGGGAGGAGGACGAGTGACGGGAAACGACTCATGTTCAAATTTGATTTTTTCAGGCAGATTAGGGGAGTTAAAGTACAGGAGAACCTTCCCGTAGCGGGCACCGTCATATGAGGGGCTAAAGTGTTTGATGTCCGTGATGATGTCACCCTTGTCGGCATGGGTTTGGAGGTCTTCCAGGGTAACAGACCGCCGTATCCCATAGACAAAACCCACAGAAGAGGTCAAAAACTTCGGGACTTCGAAATGCAAAGTGAAAAAGCCAATGTCAGAGAATTTCAGGCAGGAAAGGGCCTGAGTCTTAGAGGAAAACTTAATGAGAAATTTTCCCGAGCTTAGTTTAGTTACCGTAGGAGAGGAACCAATGAGAGAAGCGAGAGTTTTGCGAAGGAGGCCCGGGGAGATAAATTCGTCAGGGTCGTTACTAGCTTCTCCAGGACGTTGTCGTAGATTAGGAGGGGGCATCTTTCCACTAGAACAAGATACAGACACAATTAGCCACGGGCGAGCAGCCAACTCGAGCTGGGACTGGAGCTCACTACGTAGGGATTCTTGATCTTGTGAGATTTGCATGGGTTGGACATCTTCGGATGAATTCAACACTTTTTGATGGTCCGGCGTAGTCCCAGAAGGAGCAAGAGATCCAGCAGGCTTGGATTTTAGTGGATTATTAGAATTTTCAGAAAAATCTTCTTGGATGGAGAGATCGTTAGTCGAGCCTTTTTGGTTTGTAGTATTTTTCTTGTTTTTTTTCTTATGCTTTTTAGTAGGATTCTGAGTGGAAGAAAGATTTTCTGTAGAATCCCCAGCAGAACCATAGGATTTAGACATATGGTCATTACACTTCTCCGACGAGGAAGAGTCGATTTTAAGTTTTTTAGATCTCTCCGCCCTATCTACGGAGAATGATCGTCGGCCGCGGAGGGGGGCCGAGGGGTCCCCCATCCCGGCAGCGGCAGCACAATAAGTCGCAGCGGCGTCAGTACACAATCGAACAATAACAGTAAAGAAACAGGAGTAAAGAAGAAGGAAGGTAGGTAAGCGAGAACTCTATTTTCTTTAATTTTAGTAGACTTTAGATATCAAGATTACTATTAAATGGCGAAAAAGAATTACTGATAAGAAAAATTTGCTTCTATTAGCTGAGAAAACAAGGAGGGAACTTTCTCCCAGTCCTTTCTACATATCTATTTACCTCTTCCGCTGTTCATCTTACATCATGGCCTTCGAGATATTAGTTCTCCGCAAAGATAGACAAAAGAGGGCGCAACACGCACGTTTGTTTCTGATTGGTGGGAGGAATTCGAGGATTAGCTGCTAGTTATTAGAGCGACCTTGAGGTGTATGATGCATATGTGGTGCCATCTGCTGTTAGAAAAACGTGTAATTTCGAAATCACGAAATTTAAAAAATAAAAAAATAACACTACAACATAAGTTATTACCAAGAAGATGAAGGTAGGAATTGTTCTTGTTATTACCCAATTTTTTTTCAACATATTATCATATTCAAGTGACACAGCCTATATTTAGCCAAATTTTAAAGTCATTAAATTATGTAAACACGCATCCACCTACATCTTAAATCGGCGCGGGAACAACTGTTTTTACAATTGTAGGAATGTTTCTCACTGACTAATCATAATATTGTAGTTTTATGTGATTCTTGGGTAAAACAAACACGGATAAAGAGGGAAACGACCACCTGATTTATTTTTCAGTTATCAGGAGTACTGTTAATTTAACAGTATTCGAGATGTTAAAATGACTCGAGTGTTAAAAGGACTGACGATTCACCACTTCTCAAATAATGGTCTCAAAGAATCGGCTGTATTTTCGCCAGGTGATAGTAATACATACCTGGAACTAAGCAAACTCGGTCACTAATCATTGAGATAAACATGGTATCAGGCATAGACGAGAAGAAATAGATGAAGATTCCTTCTCATATATTCCTGGTGATATTTATTAAGGAATCAAAGTGTGGGGTGGCATTCAAAATTATTCCCCCCTGACGGAAACAGAGATATACATACAACCATATCAGCCTTGGGTTAATTTCTTCTATCTGACCAAAATCGCAAACTGTATGTTTTGGTTGTTTTAGTGACGAGGGCATTACCCAAATGTTGAGAAGGATTGTCCAAGGAAAATTTTAGATAAATTACTATATTCTGTTGAGAGAGGTTATCTCAGGAAAATTTTAACTGCCTTTAAATTTTAGCCTCATCGGTCACTGTTTTCCATTACTCAAATGCCTTCGGCGTTCTGTTACAACGACCCCCTCTGCGAGCAAGATAATGACACATACCCCCAACGGGTTTGATTACAGGGGGTAGTTCAGTTGGTTTCCCCCCAACTGTTTACAGGTGATTAATGGTCAGTATTTTTTTATTGGTCACAGAAATTATTGCCAGAAGGTTACAGGAGCTCATTTTAGGGGTTATCCTAAGTTAACCTAACCATAGTTAACCTAAATCAACACCAGAATGTACAAAAAAAAAAAAATGCTGGCTTACCTTTAAAAATGGTTCCTTTTGATAATAACTGAAAATTAGAAAATCAGGAAACTTCAAATGATTCGAACCAACAATAATTATTTGGAATTGCAATGGCAACAGCTAATGGATGGCGAAAAGAAACCATAGAAGGAAAAAACACTGTCTAACATCTAAATCCGATAGTAGAAAAAACGCAAAACAAAAAGCTTGCGATTTTGGTCAGATAGTAAAAATTAACCAAGCCATACACGTGTGACACAGAGAGTGAGGCAAAAGTCTAGTAATAGAGCATATAACTAGAATATTTGGTGTAGTAGGTTAACGAAATTAAAAATATTATTACTAAAAAGGATACGGGCTACTTGGTAGTGACATTTTCAAGTTCATGCAAGAAAGTGTTCATATACTTTATCTTAAACTATGATAGATAGAGGCATAGTGTCAATTGCAAAGTTGCAAAAGCAAATAAATCGAATAGTAAAGTTATTGCTTTATTTGAGGGAAAATAAAAGAAAACATTGCTTGAAGTTGGAAAGGTACTTCATGTCATTTGCAGAGAAGCTCATCATTGGTCTGAACCAAACCACTAAATTGACAGGAAAAAGGAGGCGTGCATGGATAGCCAGGCTGTGGTTGAATCGATACTACAGTATGCTGGAAAAAATCGCACCAAATTGACACCAATTTGACAGAGAACTCATAAGAAGGTTATTTTTATTAGACCTAATCAATAACTGTATTATCCATATTTATTTTACATCTACTGACCATTATAGCCTACAGACTTCATGATTTTCTATATCGTCTCGGTAGTGATACTTTCACGTGTTACATTAATGCAGTTCTTGAGATCTTAAAGGGCAAATGACACCAAAAATATAGCTATCGAGATAATAAATAACCAGAAAGAATGTAGCATTAAAAAAAAGAAAACTACAAGTTTTTATGGGAAAAAAGTTACAAAATTTTTAAGAAAGAGGCAACAAATAAGCAAATGGGGGCCCCCTATTCAAAAACGTTAGCTGCGCACAACGTCATCTCGTTAGCCAAACCGATGCCAGCGAGATTTATAGGCCCTGCAAATCTCGTCGGGCCTGTGCAATATCACCTAAAGGTAAGGCCCGAGCGCAGAAACTTAATTTATTGTTAAACATCGTAAGTAGTCCTCTTTAATCGCATTTCTACCAATATTAAGCCCTAAATTATGACTAGGTATGATGATGTAACAATGTATGAAATTTCTGTGTGCAGGCCTTCTCTTTAGGTGGTGTTGGCCTGTGCCTGTGAATCACGCCACAGCGTATAAGTCTCGTCGGCCTCAGTTTGCCTATGCTGACGTCGTAAGTATTGTTCTTGTGGGAGCTGTTGACAAAATTCAAAATGAATTTATATTATCGGAAGTGGCCTTTAAATGATGACTTCTTTATTAAAAATGAAAGTAAAAAAAAAGAATAAAATTGATATTTAGTATCAGTAAAGTATTCAAAACGATATGAAATCAACTTCTGAGATGATGTCATGTGCCCTTTAAAGTGATGTTGTTGGTGCTCTGCTGTCAGATTGGTGTAAATTTTTTTGATTTTTTTCCAGCATACTATAGTATTGATTCAACTACAGCCTGGCTTTCAAGCCTCTTATCTCCCTGTCAATTTAGATAACCTACGATGAGCTTTTCTGCAAATGACGTGAAGTACCTTACCAATTTCAAGCAATTTTTTTTTTTTTTTTTTAATTTTCCCCCAATAAGGCAATGATTCTAACATTCGATTTAAAATAATTAAAGGGTGCTCTACAACTTTGCACTTGACACTATGCCTCTTTCTGTCGTAGTTTAGGAGATAAATTTCTTGCATAAATTGAAAATGTCTCTACCAAGTAGCCGCTTAGTAATAATATTTTTAATTTCATTAACCTACACCAAATAGTTCTAGTTATATGCTCTAATACTAGGCTTTTGCCTCTCAGCTAAATTCAGTTTTTAAGTATTAAGGGTGTATATGTAGGGCTGCCAACCAACCCATCTTCTTATTAAAGAAGTTTTATAAGTCCCTCCTGAACAGTGTGTGTGAAAAATGAGTATCTATCCCAAAAAATGCTAGTAATTGCCACCCTAGTTTATCATAATTGTTTTTTGTTTTTTTTCCTATACAACCATCATAAGAAGATATGGCTTGCACCCTTGGTAGCAGTAAGCACTTGTATGAAATTACTGTTATTATGGTAAAGCTATTTTAAAAAGGGGTGTTAGACGTTTGGACAGGGGCATAATTTCACTGGTAGTCGTAGATATGTTCAATCTTATGGCAGCTCGAATGTTTTCTTTTAGATCTGGAATGGATACTGATTTGTTAATATGCTCTGTACCTTTCAAATAGTCCCATGAAAAACCTTAAAGATATCCGGTCACACGATCTTGGCAGTCAATTCACATCACCATTCCATGGAATTACATGTTCATGGAATCTTTTGCTCAATAATGAGAAATTATCTTGTGGCAAGTGGTGCCAAATCTAAATGGTGCCAAGATTAGATTTGTAGAGGACTCAAATAAGTGTGTGAAATTTACCTAAAACAGTGTATTGTTACAGGCATTTAAAATCCTAAAGTATTTTTGGAAAATCCTTTATATTAGTAAACAAATGTGTTGGTCATATACATGGATGCATGTTTTCATAATATGCATGCTGCTCAAGAAGAACTTGAAACAGAAAATTGGATTGACTTCAACTCAAATAGAATTTGACTTCATCAATTTATTTGATAGTTAAGGTTTTATGCATCTCAATTTATTTGATTAGAAGAAATTTAAAGCACTGGTTAAACAATTGGTTTGTGAAACTTCGTACTGAAGTGATTAGCAAATCAGGTGGTCGATTTCTATGAAGATGGAATTCAGAAGCTGGTCATATGATACGATAAATGCCTTAATATAGGTGAAATTTTGTTGAAAAGTAGATTAAGGTTCCAAGCTTTCATTTAAAAATTAAGATGTTTTTTTTTTGTTTGTTTGTTTGTTTTTATTTTAATATTAAGAACTGTACTTACTTAAAAAACACGCCTTGTAAATTTGGACACATTATAAAAGCTTGGCAATTGCTCTATTGGTAAGAGCAGTGCAAGTGATAGATATGCTCCCAGGTTCGAGTCCAGATTGCAATATTTTTCCTTCCCCTTTTCTCCTTTGTATTCATTCATTAATCTGGATCCTTTCTTAGCAACCACAAAGTTTATGAAAATTTCTCTCAAAAACTATTTAACTAATATAAAAGCATCTAATGCAACCACTTAATTTTTTTTTTATACATTATAACAATACCATTAAAACAAATGCAAGCCATACATACTGTTTTTGTAAAAAACAAAAGATTGCTTGTTATCTTTATATAAGTTAAATAACCATGTTTTTTTTCCATCATTCTAGGGTACATCTTAATTAAAACTGAAGAGGACCAGTTAGCAATTAAATCCATTTAATTTCAAGAACAAAATTTCAGGATGAATTCAATGGCAGAAATGAAAACATCTCGTGTGAAAATTGTTCCTAAAGCTTTGGCACTTCCATTATCGAAAATACGTATGATTATGAAAAGCTCTCCTGAAGTTGCGAGCATAAGTCAAGAATCTGCTCATTTGATTGCAAGAGCCACTGTAAGTATTTAAAAATTGCCCACTCTAGAACTATATGCAGCAGTATTAATTTGACGAGTATTATGAACAAATAAATGCCCTCTGTTAATTCATGAAAGTGGACTGAACTACAAATTTTATGTTTGTAAGTTACAGTGCTGGAAAAAAATTATAGGACCATCAACTATTTTCCAACCTAATTAAATTTGTAGTTTTATTCAGCCTATCATCGATTTCCTCTCATTTTCAAAGGAATATGGAAAAAATAAAAATCGTAACATTGAAAATTAATGAGTTCTGTAGTTTTCAGTATACTTAGGCTGGAAAAAATTATAGGACCATAAAAAGAGACCATAAGAAAAAAAAAAACTTTTTTAACAAATCAATATTTTGCTGGCTTTCCTTTCAATTCAATTACATAAACGGTTTGTCATTGAATCACATAAGTTTTTGTATTAATTCTGTTGATATGTCATTCCATGCATGCACAACAGCTTCTTTTAGAAGTTGACTGACTTGTATCATTTCCGTTTGCATAAACAACCCTAATTAAATCTCCCCATACATTTTCTAATGGATATAAGTCAGGGCTGTTCGCTGGTCACTGTAAAACATCGATGTTTTGCTGTATTTTTAAGTTGTGGCAATAGTGATGTACACCATCGAGACCATCAAGATTTTGTTGTCACTGACACACGATTCCATTTGTCACTTATTTCCAATATGTGCTATCTTTCAAACTGCACTCTAGCTTACATGTGTTTGGAAGTTAACTGTGGTTTCTTCTTCATTTTTACTTACGCATGATTGTCAGATGACTGTAACGTGTTTCTTGTTGTTCTGGATGTTACGGGCAACTACAAACTAACTATAATTGTAGATGATGATGCCCTAGTTGCTGTCTTTGGGATAATTTTGCAGGTCTTCCAGCTCGACATTTGATGCCATTTGAAGTTGGATTGTGCAAAAAGTTGTGGACCACAGTTTTAGACTTTCCAATTAGTGCTGCAATTTGTCTTTCTGATTTTCCACAATCATGGTATGCTTTAATATGATCTCTTTCTTCAGGTGTTAGTGATCTACTTCTCCCCATGGCACCAGTAATTCTTATAAACCACAAAGATGAAAATAGTCGTTTAAAAAGTTACAAAGGGTGGATAGGTTAGAAATTCAGGAAAAGCTCATTGGACAAATGGAGGGGTGGTCGTATAATTTTTTCCAGCCTAAGTGTATTGAAAATTAGAGAGCTCGTTAATTTTCAGTGTTACGTCTTTTCTTTTTACGTAAAGTGTTGTATATTCCTTTAAAAATGAGAGGAAATTGATGATATTCTAAATAAAATACAAATATTGATTATGTTGGAAAGTAGTTGGTGGTCCTATAATTTTTTACAGCACTGTATTAACATGTTCAGACTTTGACTGGTAAAAACAGAAAAAGAATGTTGACAGTTTTATTGAGAACAAATACTATGTGATGAGTTAATTTGACATAAGTGAAGAGTTTCAACAATAATTTTATTTACTTTGTGAAAAGAACTTAGCATTAATAATAGCCTTTTCTGTACTTTTTGCTGTTTTCAAAGTCATGAATGTTTTGAACAAAATATTCGGTAATTGCATCGAATTGTACCTGTCAAAGTTATGTGCTATATTTTTGGTGCTTTGCTACTACTCATTTCCTCTTAGGTGGTGTTGTGCTACATATAGAGATTCTTTTTAAGGGTTTGAATAGAAAAGCCCATTAATAAAAAGTAAAACCTTGCAAACATTCCAAAAAGAAGCTTTAGCTGCGACAAAATGATCGTCACGTGCGCATGCTCATGTTAACAATGCTTAAAAGATAAACAGAAAATAACAGTTTATTCATTGTTGACTCCTCGCTACAAATCAATTGTTATGTCACATGCAATATAATGATATTCACTGTTGACGGTCACTGCTAGAGCACGTGCAAATGATTGGAAGGGGACCATGAAAAAGCCTGAAGAGTTGATACAGGCGAACCATAATGCTGATGATGATATTGTCGAAAACAGAATTTGAAAAGTTCCGTTTTCAATTATCTTGCAAACGGCAGACGGCCGTAAAAACCTACAGACAAAGCGTGCATTATTTTAAGTAGCTTTTTGCTAAAGCGTCTAATGAAAGGAATACTGCCTGTACAACAAGGAAACCCTGAAACTACATAAAACATACCAGGTATATCTTCATTATCAACCTTGGCAAAGCCTTCAGAATACATTTCATATCTCAGATGTTTTTTTGTAGTTATAGCTTTTACCTATATAGGCCTTCTCTATAGACATTTCCTAACCACAGTTTATTAATATATTTATTAAAAACATTCTTCACTTCAGATGTAATTTTATGGAAAGTTTTCTCAAGTGATTTCAAGACACATCTCCACTCTTATAAGAAAAGTCCAATCATTCAATATTTTAGCTTTCAGTTTTATTGCTATCATTTACAGTTTAGACAAAATTTCAAATTAATTCTTCTTATGCTCGTTGTTTAATATATCTTTAAAAAGTCATGAAACAAAATGTGTCATTTGTACATATAGAGAGAGTGACCAATGTTATGATTTGGCAGGATGATCAATCTATTTGTGTGCAAGTTAACATGCTGATAACTTAATGCTGATCACATATTTTTAAGCTCCACAAATTCACATGCATATAGAAACATGATGAAGAATCTCATATGCCCACGACATAATGAGAGATGACACTATGGTTTTGCATTCAATCGAATCACAGTGAAATAATCAAGTCCAAAATTATAAATATTATGATTTTTCTCAGAATTGCTAAATAATTATCATTATTATTGGCTAATATTAATGATGTAAATTAAAACCCACATGGGTTCATTCTATCCCCTACAGAACATGTTCTTTGCATGTGTTTACCAGGTATGTAAATATGAAACTGGAACTTTTGTATAGAAAATACAAGTTTATTGTATGGAAATGATAAAACTTATTTTATTTGAAGTATTGCCCATTGCTGGCTATCCATTTTTCCCACCTGTTTGACAATTTGTGGATGCCACGCCAAAAAAGTGTTGCTCTTTTGAGGCTAACCAGTCATTGAGCCATTTTCGTACATTTTTGTATGAAGTGAAGCGCTGCTCAGCAAGTGCGTGTCCCATCGATGCAAATAATTAGTAATCTGGTGAGTAAGCCACATGAGAAAGTATTTCCCAACTAAATGCCTCAATCATTTCCTTGACCGTTTTGCTGTGTGTGATGGTGCATTATCATATCATGAAGCAAATGTCATGCCTTTATGTTGCCTTTTTTGATATGCTGGTCATTTTTCACGCAAAGGTTGATTCAAATCGAACATTTGTTGTTGGTAGCATTCAGTATTAACGGTTTCGCCAGGTTTCAGTAGCTCATAATAGATCACACCCTGCTGATCCCATCAAACACAAAGCATCGTTTCTCACGTCAAATCGCTACTTGAATATTTTTAAGCACTGCGATTTACCAAGAGCATACTCACCGTAAGCTTCGACAAGCATTCGATGCGATTCTGCAGCAGTTTTCTTCAAATGGTAACAGAAAATCAATGCTGTCCACAAATCGTAGTTTCCAGGCACAAAATTCAACATATTCAATGCTATTACAAACTATGCTCTTGTATGAAACTTGTATTGTTGTGAGTTGAAAATCTTTGTCAGATGTCAGAGTAAGAAAATGTGCCAATGACACGGTTTGATGGTAACTACATTGACAGCTAGGGCCATTTATAGGCAAATTCCGGTTTCATATTTACAGACCTGGTAGTTGGCAAGCAGAGTATTGCCTTAATTAATCAAAAATGATATGCAATGGTTTGCCACGAAACTGAGAATTAGAATTTTGTATCTAATGTTTTGAATAAATATTCTAAACTCATCCCTTAGTGCTCGTGAATGATCACAAGTTTATCTTTTCTTTTAATGTTAATTTTCGTTATTCTGATCCTATACAAGGTATTTCTGAATGGTCTGTACAAACTTTCAGAATATGTTCCAGTGACTAAAACAAGCAGAAAATTTCATATGAACATTAGAAAGAAGCATTTTTGACCAGAGTTATTTTGGTTTGAAGGTGTCCTACAGAGAAGAAGCGTTACGGCAATTGATAGAACCATTTGAAGAAAATTGTGCCATCTCCAATATCAGATTCAAAATGCTCTTAGAGCAAGATTGTTGGCCATTACCAGCTTGAATTGCCCAAGTGTTGATAACCACCGATTAACTGTTGAGTGTTTGATGGTTTGCAATTTCATGGTATTTTCCAATGGGTTCACGAATCCATGCGGTGACGTGACAGACTTCTTTGGAATTTAATGGAGGTTATTTTAAGCATTTGGCTCTTATACCGTAGAGATAAATCACACAGATTTGGGGGAGGCCGTAGCCTGGTGGGCTTCCATTGAACATACCAATTCTGGAAGTTAATCAACATCAGGCACGGCTAATCACTGGATGGGCGGCCCATTGGAAAATACCATTCCAGCTGCTGCGACATCATACAGCAGTCGGCAATCCATATTCATCCAGGGACCCAACTCGTTGGTCTCTAGCCATACAAGCCCTGGTATCCATACATTTTCTGGTTGTTCTGGTCCCTGGAACGTATCCTGAAAGTTTTGTACAGACCATTCAGAAACGCCTGTATATGACAAATTATCAAATATTTCTAGCATACGTCCGTGTTGTTATTTTCCTTTATCAATTTAATTTTTTTTTTTCAATTTAAATTTTAGGAAATGTTTGTTCAACATCTTGCACTGTTAGCATTAAGGCATAGTAATGATGCCTATTCTGTTGAATATAATGATTTAGCAGAAGTAATAAACCAACGAAATACTATGGAATTTTTACAAGGTAACATTCTACAAAATAAGATTAAGCTAATTTAGCTAATTATAATATATTTTCCTTATTACTTACCTTTAAAATTTGTATTATGGGTAAGCCTGAATTAAAATCTCATTATCTGTTTGTACAGCGTAGTCATAAAAGATTCAAAATATAGAGTCATAATTAAACTATTTTGTCTTATTCTTAACAAGTAGTTCACAGTTGCTCCCCTCTTTGCATATCTGAACTCCAAAACATACATTGTAACAAATCTTTAGAAATTCCGTTGATTTAGTTGTGGATGTTTTAATAATTAAATTAATATGAAAAATGAAAGGAGAAAGTCCACAATCTGGATTCAAACCAGGGACCACAAGTATCCAGCTCGTGCCTCTACTATCTGGACCACCGTGGACACAGTGCAGTAAGGCAGTCTCAAATTGTCGTAAAAACTATAAAGCAGTCAACAGGAGGCCCAATGATAGGGCAAGCACCTGTCTCGCAGATTGGGAATTCCTCCTTTCTGAGCCATCAGAAAGCTGATGAAAAGTCATAAGAAAGTAATCTCAGTTTTTTTTTCATCCCAACTAGAAACTTCAATTTTCGATTGAAATAGCTATGGTATGGATTTGTAGAACAGATGGTTTCTGAGTAGAATTTTTTTTCTCAATCTTGGGATGCTTCTAAAGGTTGACCACTATTATCCTTGTCCATTTAAACTAAATTTCTTGATGAAAACTTTATAGAGGTTCAAGCATTGCCAAAGCACTTGTGTTGTGGAATATAGTTAGATTACTGTACTATTTTAATGAGAAAATAAAAACAAAGGTCTAAAATGATACTGGAAACAAAAATTTTTATTGTCAACAAGTTTCCACATAATGTCATCATTGGAGGCGAACAATGTTACAAAGCTTAAGTGGCAAACAAGGCCCTTTTATATCTTCCCTGGAACTGGCAGACCTGATGAAACACTCCTTCTAAAGCACTGACCTGATGTGGAGCTCTTCCGGTCACTCAGGCTGATGATAAAGTCAATCAGTCCTTCCCTTTCGAAGGATGTTTGGTTGTTGAAAAGGGTGTGGTCCGACCATACTTGTCTCCTGATTTCTATCTCCTCATGGAACAAAATTCTGTCTCTATCCTTTCCTCTCCATAAGATTTACTTGCAGGCGTCAATATCTAACATCCGATGTTTGGCTGTGATAAGGTGGTCTGATTTTCCATCCCGGTTGACCCATGCTCTTCTATGCTCGTGGAATCTTTTGTAGAAAGACCGGGCCGTGGATCCTATGTACATGGCTTCACAATCCAGGCATTGCAGCTTGTATACGCCTGTTCCTTTGTATGGGTCATCGTCGTGGGAATGTCTGGCCGGGTTTAGGACGTACCTGGAACTGTTTCGCGTGCAGAAGGCCACACTGACCCCTTGTTTGCGGAACAGGTTTGATATCTTGCGTGTGCCCTCACCATAGTACGTAACATGGCATAGCTTACTGGTTTTTCATGTTGCTCCTGTCCATTGTTGTTCACTCTTCGTTTGGCTTTTTTGAATACGGCATTTATAACCCTCCTGGGGAATTTGTTCATTCTGGTGACTTAATGGAATAGGTATTTAAAAAAAACAACTTAGTTTTGAATCTGTAGTCCAAAGCATTGAATCGTGATAATGTTTTTAGATGCAACAAACAAATATTTTATACAAACATGTTTTATTTATTTATCAATGGACGAGTAACAAAATCATGTACGTCAGTAATACTAAAGGGCTTATTGTAACTGAAGTATGAAATATAAGCATGGGTATAGTCTCTCTCAATGCATCAAGTAAACACAGCTGTGCTTAAGGTGCGTCTCCTTACTTGTGTCTGTGCTCACAATCAAACACGACACGTGCAAGCTTTTTGCATTATCTAAAATCATAAAACTAGCGTATTTTGTATGAAGAAAAATTTAAATTATTGCATCACCCGTAACGTTTATATGGGGTCGGAACATTATTGTTAACTATTGAGAGGAAGGAATCTGTAGAAATATATTAAGCACTTGAAAGTACAGGGTGATTCAGTCAATTTCTGAGCATTTCAATTAATGATGCTGCTTCTCGGGATCACATCAATGAGTATGACACCATCACAGTCCCAAAACACAGTGATCATGACCTTACCAGCAGAAGCAGTTGCTTTGAATTTCTTCTTCTGTGGAGAATGCGGATGACGCCATTCCATCAATTGTCGTTTTGTTTCGGGCTGTCACAATCCGGGATAAGAATGCTTCCCCCTCAGCTTCAAAATGTTGCAGCAACGCAGAAGAAATGTTCTTTCTCAGAGCTTTGTGTTCCTCCATAAGACAGCGCAGAACCCATTGTGCACACATTTTTGTGTAATCAAGAGGCACGGATTATTTCACCCACACTTTCTTTGCTGATTCATGTCATGTGTGACAGCCGAGGATGGCCGCCCCGACCACGGCAAATCTTGGGAGCTCCACCGAACCGATTTCTGATGGCCTCACCCTCTGTGCCCAGCAACTAACCGTACTTCTGTTGACTGCTGATGCTCCATAAACTGCACGTAAATGTTTGTGAATGTTTCCAACAGTTTCTTGCTCCACAGTGAGAAATTCAATGACGACACGCTGCTAGTAACGTACATCACTTACAGATGCCATGTTGTTCCATTGCTGCAAGTGCGCTATCTGAAGAAACTGAAACTTTCGCATTCGTACCATTGTTGGGGACTGAAAAAAGAATTGTGGTGCATTACTTTCTGGGGGTACCGTCATAAAAAACATGTAGTATATTCTATAATTATGAAGGAGTACCCAAAAGAAACTGGAATTGTGGTTTGGTAGCCAGGCGCTTGTATTACTGACTTCTCCCGTTAGGTGAGTGCAGGCCAACACTTCCTCCATTGTTATGTCAAGCACGTTGCTAGGGAAGCTTGTGAACCGTTATGCAAAGACTATTTTGGTGAGGGGTGTTGTGCATGCAGAATTTGTTCCTCCCAAATAGACTGTCATTTATGGAATAAAAGTACAAACATGAATCATTAAGAAATAAGCCAGTGGTGAAGTTTCATCTCGTGATGATATTGCATCCTGTTTTTTTTTTATTTCCTTTGTACCCAACACTTCCTTGGCCTAGTTTTGAATTCTGGAGGCATTGCCTTTCCCACCCCCTTACAGTCAATCAGGATAACATTGAATCATCCTTGTAAGAAAAAGAATTAGCCCCTTCCCCTGTGGGCTAAATAGTCCTGTAAATATTTTTCCCTAGTTTCCTTATAATTTTCAGTGGGAAAGGAAAGTCATAGGGGAGGGGAAAGGGATTAACTCTTTTACTTACAACGATGGTTCAATGTTACCCTGATTGACTGTATTGTAATTATTAC
>JAHWFO010083866.1:306017-338898 GCA_023313115.1 Rhysida immarginata
TACAATACATAGGGGGAAAAAATATGTAAGTATTACTTAATATTCTGATTTTTTTTTTTTTTGGGGGGGGGGGGGGGGAGAAGAGGGGCATAATATATACAAAAAATTATGGTATTATTTTTAAGGTAAAATTAAGAACTTAATTTCCGTAATAAAAGCTAATCACTTCATTATCAACCTTGCTTAAAACATTTTTTTATTAC
Organism: Rhysida immarginata; assembly: GCA_023313115.1. Classification (NCBI taxonomy): domain Eukaryota; kingdom Metazoa; phylum Arthropoda; class Chilopoda; order Scolopendromorpha; family Scolopendridae; genus Rhysida; species Rhysida immarginata. The sequence goes on from JAHWFO010083866.1 coordinate 306,221, forward strand.
TTTGGTTTTTAAAATCTGTAACAAACATTATGATCTTTTTTCAGATATTATCCCAAGAAAAATTAAGGCAAAGGACTATCTTGAGATGATAAGCAATGACAAAGAAGAATCAGTTAAAGATTACTTGTAACAAAATTTATTTTTCAATATAAAGTTAAAAACGTTCCTTTGTGTGTATCTTATTGTACAAACTGTAATGTGCTACATATCGTCCATCTGTTTCAAAGAAAGAAAACACCAAAATTAAAAGCTTTACATTATTAACAAACGGTAAGCACATGTAATATTAGTATTCAATGGATACCGGTTCATCAAAATCATCGTCCATAATGGCATCTGTTTCAAAGAACATGAGACCTTCTTCTGCGGTAATCTTACTACGTGGATTTTCATCAGACGTAATCAATCCTATTTTCTCTTAAAAAAAAAAAAAAAAAAGACGAATACAAGATTTTATAAGCTGGCCAAATTCTTGCAATTTAAAAATAATCTTGTCAAAAAAGTTTTATTAAATAAAGAGCTGTTCAGTTTACTTTGTCCCTCACCCAGTTTCAATGTTTGAATGAATAAGAAGTATGCTTTGCAAAAGTTCCTTATTCCCAAAATTACAGATTATCTAATATGAACATATACCCTATGTTGCATTCATTATCTATACACATGAACCTAAGAAATGTTTTATTACGAATTAACTAATAATAGTAGAGCCACGATAATTCGAGGTAATTGGGGCCCACTATATCTCGAATGTAGAAAAACTGACTGCATGGAAAGAGTTGCATTGTTTTTCATAGTTTTTCTTCCACAAGATCAAATATTTGAACATTTAATAGAAGAAAACTTTTCGATTTTGTCTCTGTTATGACACCAAACTTAGCTGCTAGTCTTTTCAAGGCTTCTAGCTTAATTTTAATCAGCACAAAATTTTTAACCTTTCCATTCATCATCACAAAAAGAAACGAAATAGAAACCGAATTATTTTTTTAGATCACTAACAGGTGCCTAAAACCATTTCAGGAAACTTGTGAAGTTCATGCCTCGATGAATTTGAGCAGCAATAGAAAGGGCCCAGCATATACAAGGGGGGGGGGGGGCGTTTCAAAAAGTAATGCACCACAATTTATTTCTACAATAAAACAATGCGACACATCTCTGCAATTATTTTTGAGGATTTCTAGTTTGAACCTTCTGCCCCTGTTTTGCAAAGTTACAAAAGCTTCTCTGCCAATTGGCAACGCGACATTGACAGTGATGCACGTTACAATCAGCGTGCTGAGAATGAATTTCTGAGGGAGAAAGTGTCGGGAATATCCGTAAGTGGTTATGTAATATGTACAGGACTGCCGCTATCAACCAAAGCACTGTACGTTGATGGGCAAACAAGTGACGTCTGTGGGTAGAATGGTCCGTCTTGACGTACCACGGTCGCCCCACTACAGCAGCGCATTGACGGGCTGATTTGGGAGAATTGGAACATTACCAAGGCCACCTAAAAAGAAGGCCTGTTCACTGAAACATCGTATGTTGTTACGTCGTCATCAGAGGGTGAGATTTAGGGCTTATTATTGGTAAAAATCCTTAATTGTTGGTAGAAATCCAATAATAAACCCTAAATCTCACCCTCTGATGATGATTTAACAATGTATGAAGTTTCAGTGAACAGGCCTTCTCTTTAGGTGGTGTTGACATTAGAGAGTAAGAACCATATCGTTGATGACTTGGGTATTTCAAAGATGTGCAAAATGGATCCCAAAGAGGTTACATGTGATCAAAAAGAAGCAAGATAAACCATTTCATCTAAACTGCTACTACGGTACCAGTGTGTGAAGGAGATTTCTTATTCTGTATCATCACCACCGATGAAACGTGGAAGAAGAAAGTCAAATTAGTTCTGTTCGTGGGCAAGATGATGAATCGCTGTGTTTTGGGACATGCAAGTTGCCATTTCACTGGATGTGATGGCTAAAGGATCCACCATTAAGTCAGATGCTACGTCGCTACACTGAAACAACTGAAGAAGCTTTTCTGACGTGTTTAATTTGAGAAGAACCTATGCGATATGCTGCTTCAACAACACGAGGTCCCATACAAGTCTGAAAACTCGTGAATCTATCGCAAGTTTGGTTTCACTTGTTGCCTCAGCCATCCTACAATCCTGACTAGGCACCATCAGACTTCCACATTTGGCCCTTTAAAAAAATATACTGAGGATCAATTCGAATTCAATGACGATGTTGTGTGTGCTGTGAAAAAGTGTTGCTTCAGAAAGATCAAGAATGGCACCAAGGGGTAATACAGGGTTTTCTGAAATCTGGCTTAAAAGCCAAGGAAATGGAAGAAGGCTTTTTTGAAAAGTAATCAGTGGAACTGACAATTGTAGCAATGTGATGCCAGAGTTCAAAATTGTAAATTCTGTGCTTTCAGAGAAATAAATTATGGTACATCACATTAGATGTTGTTTCGATTTATCTGATCAATATTTTACCTTTTGTTATTATATTCCAAAACTCTTTACTTTGGTTATGTAAAGTTATCTTCATAGTCTTCATGAAATCATTAAAGCAAGCTGGATCTTCCTAAAAGAGAAAAAAAAAATACATTATTGATGGAAAAAATCTAAAGTTTCATTTTTAAATAATATGATTTTTAAAAAAAATGCAAATAAAAACTTAAAGCCAGTTGAGAATGTGTGGTACTGCATTGCCAATATTATGTTGATAATAAAAGGATCATTACTGTATCCGCAAAGTCAGTCGTTATATTGCCAATTTTTTGGGGGAATTCTTAATAAAAAAATGCTTAGCAGGTGGCACAACAAAAGGAGTTAGAAAGTTTTTGTCTACTACAACATATGAGGTTATAGATTCTTGTTATCATATTTATGCTATAGCAGATATCCTGAAATTTAATGCAGAAGGTTTTCAAAGTGATTTTCATCTGCTGAAATCAGTGTGTAGTGCCTTAAACTGAAATCTGTGGTGACTCTGAAGAACACTGCATTATGGTGGAAACGACGACCAGTTTCGGCTTTATTTCCATCAAGTCTACATAAGAAAGGGCTTTACACGGCTTTATATATACACGATCTGATATAGAATAAAGGATACAATTGTCTGATTGGTTGAAGATTCCATAATACAAAAATTAATTAACAGGATTGGTTCGACAAGTCATTTGACTGGTCGTTACATTAGAAAATAAGGGGAGGGCTAAATTTATCTGATTAGTTGACAAATCTTAACTGATTGATTGACAAATTTTCATGATTGGTTTGACAAATTTATACATTCGTTTGGGCTATTACTGGAGATTAAAACAAATATTCTTAGCCAATAAAATAAAAGAAAAATTTAAAAACGCTTGGGCTAATAACGAAATTAGAACAAAAATTGATTGGAGGATCATTTATAAAATAAAAATTTACAAAACTGTAAACGACCCAGAAAAGAAGAAAAATCCATCCTAAATTCACAGCAAGACTTCGACATATATCCCTTTTTATGCATGATAGAAAAATTCCTATAATTAATTATTTTTTTTTATATAAATGATCCTGCAATCAATTTTTGTTCTAATTTCGTTATTAGCCCAAGCGTTTGTAAATTTTTCTTTTATTTTATTCGCTAAGAATATTTGTTTTAATCTCCAGTAAAAGCCCAAACGAATGTATAAATTTGTCAAACCAATCATGAAAATTTGTCAATCAACCAGATAAATTTAGCCCTCCCCTTATTTTGTAATGTAACGACCACTCAGATAACTTGTCAAACCAATCCTGTTAATTAATTTTTGTATTATGGAATCTTCAACCAATCAGACAATTGTATCCCTTATTCTATACCAGATCGTGTATATATAAAGCCGTGTAAAGCCCTTTCTTATGTAGACTTGATGGAAATAAAGCCGAAACTGGTCGTCATTTCCACCATAATGCAGTATTGTAAGGCCTCAATTTATTTCGTTAAGAAATATGATAACTACGACCATTCCACTTCAAGATCTGAAGAACATCTTCAACTGCACGAATCTCTGGAAATTGTACTGATCGGTCGTTTCAAAACGTTTCACCAACCTGTAAAAATGTTTTGTTTAATAAGCATCTCACCACAGCATTACTTCCCACATTTTCATAAAATTTCTTTACGATAAAAACACGTTCCAACATTAATGCTTCCATTCTGAAATGTAACATAACAAGAGGACATCAGTGAGCGAGCTATAGAATGTTCAGAACTGCAATAGAAGTACCATGAGAAATTCATTTACGGCATACGATTAAACCACAGTACACAAAAAATTTCGAACACCTTTTCATAATGGTGTGGGGGTGCTTTTCATGGTATGGGTTGGGTGCAATAGTTTCTATGGACTGACATCTAAACGCAGAGCATTACCAAGACATTCTGGACAAAGCAGCACTCCCATCTCTCTGGCAGCACTTTGGCAATGGCCCTTTTCTGTTTCAGCATGGTAACACCTTGCCATAAAGCAAAGGCTGTAGGCACATGGTTTGATGAAAAAGGGGTTTGAGAACTTGACTGGCCTGCCCAGAGCCCCGATCTGAACCCCATCGAACATCTGTGGGACGTGTTGGAAAGTCGATTGCACGCTTGCGTGGAACGCCCGAAATCCGTGACCGAACTGTCCAAGACACTTATGGCAGAATGGCGAAAATTACCTACCGAAATGTATCAAAAACTTGTGGACAGTATGCCCCAGAGAGTAGAAGCTGTGATAGCAGCAAAAGGCGGACCAACAAGATACTACTTACATATGTATATTTTTGAGTGTTTCTATTAAAGTGGTGGTGTCCCATGACTTTTGATAGGGTAGTGTACATTACAGAGTTCATTTTTCCATCCAGAGAAACAAAGAAACCCAGGCGAATCACGAAAAACATCCCATGTCTCCATCAAACCCAGATGCATCCATTGGATTGCCAGATCATGAAGAGAGATTCGTCACTCTAAAGCACTTGGTTTCACAATCCAATGGCAGTGAGCTTTGTACCATGGCTATGTTGCTTAACATTGAAGTGGACAATGTCTACGGACAATCTCTTTGTGTCTATGGACATTGGGCTTGTGAGGGCAGCCACATGTCCATAGAAAATTTTACAATTTCATCACTTACCAATTACATCGATTTCGACATCTGCAGCAAGACAATTACTATATTTTGTCAGCATGTGTTACCAATTTCAGTTCTGAATTTTCTCAGTGGCATCCATGTTCGAAAGTCACTGAGCTCTGCAGATTTCTCACTGTCTGTCTAACAAACGTATATAGCTCCTAATCCTCCATCAGTGTTTTTATGTCCTTCGATGTCATAGCAGACTGCCTGAACAGCCAGAGCTACTTCTTCAAAGGGGTGTCTGGACACCTTGGCTCTTTTAGTGTACTATCTGTAACATTTATTTTAGCTGTATTTCATGAAAATTTCACAGATTTCATTTATGCTTCTTTTTCAGGGTATTTTAAAGGTAGGATGAGGTAGTTAGCTATTAGATTCAGCACACTGAATAAACCTAATCATTCTGTGATGAGGAAAAATCACTGATCCAGCACCCTACAGGTCCTATTTGATGCTGGATTAGTCATGCTTTTTTTTTTTGGTCGGAGACAGTATCATAAGGTGCAAAACTTCTCTTCACAATGATAATAGAGAATAGAGCTTCTTCTTGTAAAGAATAAACTTGTTATGCTTACAGATTTTATTTGCATGGTTTTTGTTAGTATTAAAGTTTACGGCTTACCTTTAGACATTGCAATCTGAGGGCTTTAAGACAAAGAACTGCTTTCACATGAAAATGATGTGTATCCATTTCTATAACATACTTTTTAATAACTTCTTGCAATTGCTTGCAAGCTGCAAATAAAGAATGGTGATTTGTGCAATGAAGTCAAATTAAACATCAACATATTATGCTTTAGTAGATACTAATATCATCGTTATACACTGCAGAACCTCGATAAATCGAATATCAAGGGAAAGCAAAATGCTTTGATTTATTGAGGTATAAGTAAAATGAAATTCCCAGGGTCAACCTTAAACAACATTGGGTATATACCTAAAGTAGATTGATACCAATACTCCGCTTTCGTTTTGCCTTGAAAAGCTCGGCTAGTCCTACAACTAAATGAAAAACCAGAGGGATACTTCAATTAAAATTTAGAAAAAAATGCTAAGCTGACGAATTTTGACTGCCTGTAGGCTGTAGTTGACATTTGCTGGTAGGAGGTCATTTTAGTGATAATTTTTCAACTGAATTTCTTCATGAATAAGACTTAAGTCATGAAAATATCTTCAAGTCTTTCTTTCATTGTAAGACAACAACAATAACATATAATACAACATTAAATTCAAGGCATGATCACTCTGCAATAACATTCAATAATCAGTGCTTCATGCACAAACTGGTTATTCTCTTCTGAAATAAATTACTCCTTCAAATTTTTAACTTACCTGGAACATTTTCCTAATTAAAAAAAAAATCTCTATGTATTTTAAATGTAACACTTGAAAATCCAACTGCTACCTTCAGATGAATCAGAACCTGGAGATTTTAGAAGCGCTTTGAAATCCTCAACTGGGGTCAATGTTCCAACCTTTTTAACTTCTACAGTACTCTTGTCTGTGGTTTCATCATCTACAAGTCTTTTCTTTGATGGGACATTTTCTTCATTGCTGGAATAAAAAATATATGCAAAATGCTCTAAGTAAACAAATCTGTATATTTTACTGATATGCTCAGTTATACTTTGTATTTGAATGTATACAGTCAAAACTCAAAAAGCCCCTAAGAAAAGTCAAAATTTTTTCTCCTTGAAGTAAAAAAAAAAAAAAAATATGCAAATTTAACCTGTTAAATCAAACTAATTTTTTTAATAAAACCTCGTAAGTCAAACACTTTCAAAAAATAAAAAATTCTTTCTAAAAATTTAGATCTGTTAAATCAAACCAACTAGTAGGATCCCAGGGGCACTCCGGTCAAATCTAACAAATGATGATTATACAAATAATCTACCAGAATATTACAGATACAAGAGATTATATAATTGGTTATATACAAATCTCAAATTGGTTGAAGCATAACGTGAGTCAGCTGGAAAAGTAAGCAGCAGGAACACGAGTGTACTGTAGCTCTCTATTCAGTCGGCCTAGATTGTACCATATTTAAAGAGCTGACTTTATAACAAGGTTTCATTCCCACGACATGGGTTCAAATTATAAGGGTTGTACAAATGAAAACGAAAATTTGTGTGGGAAAAAAAAAAAGACTACGCATAGGATCGTAAGTTTTTGTTTTCGAAAAAACAATTGCGAAACCCCGTGTGAAAATTGAACAATAGGTTGTAAGTGTTGCATCACGTGAGAAAGAACGATAGATCGCGCTTTGAAGCTCTGCAAGTGATCGCTTCGTCCAAACAAGCAATCGCAAACAAATCAAAAGCAATCACAAACAGCACGGGGAAGGTGATGTTGACCATGTTTTTTGATCACAAAAGCCCGATTTTACTGGACTTTCTTGAAAAAGGCACCACAGTCAACGCAGCACGATATGGGGAAACAGTGCAGGCACTGTGCTCGCCCATCAAATGCAAGCATCCTGGACTTCCTATAGAAAGAGTGCTTCTTCTCCACGACAACGCGCATCCTCACACATCGAAAGCAACGGTAGACTTCATCAAAAAGTTCAACTGGGAAGCAATGCAGCATACAGCCCTGACTTATCCCCATATGAACTTTCACGTGTTTGGAGATCTCGAGAAACATCTGAAAGGCCGCAGGTTTCAGTCGGATGATGAAGTAAAGGAAGAGGTTTTGGAATGGTTCCACCTGCAACCGAAAGACTTCTTCCATGTCATTAAAATATTCAGTAATTAATAAATGAGCTTTTTTATTCCCGATTATTTTCCGTTTATGTTTGAATACTGTAACAGTAGTTTCTTTCACTTTCATTTCATTCCCATTGACAAATCTGATAACTCAAAGAATCTAATAATATGAAGTTTTAGTTCTGTCCCCTGCGAATTCGAGTTCTCCGGTTTCGACTGTAATTTGAATTTCATTCCCCATTAATTCCTGTACTAATCTATAGATTCCCATCTGGCAAATCTCGTGGTTGTTGGCGAAACCATTGCATAACAGCAAACGCTATGTCATATCCTGTTAGTGACTGTTTTAGAGGGCCAAAAACACTGCCCGTTGCAATAATAACATACAGCATTTAATAATAAATTAATATTAATATTTTACAATAATAATTAACTGAAGCCTTCGAATTCTGAATTTTATTCATCTGAGTCATGGAAATCGTCAACATCGTCAAAAATCATCGTCGTCCTCATACAAGGGCTCATCTTCGGTTCCATCAAGAGCATTGCTTATTCCGCATTTCAAAAATGATTTCTTCACCATTTCTGATGGAATGTCATTCCAGGCCTCCTTTAATGACTGAACAACAAGGTCGTACCAGGCTTTTGGGAACTGGAATTGACTGGAAGTCACCCAATCCCGCCATTTTACTTGGACTTTATCTTTGAATAGCTTGTTCAAGCATACATCTAGCAGTTGCAAAACAGACGTTAGCCACCAGGAATGACTGCTAATGTTTGATCGCTAGCCACATGCGTATTCTTATTGTCTATTGGTGGATTATCTTATGAATAGTAAAAGTCGTATTAAAGAGGACACCTTGGTATTTAATTGCTGTACACCAATCAGAAACAAGAAAAATTACTTACTACGAATAATGTTTGCGTTTTTTAATTTGAAAATTTTATTGATCCATTTTATTGCCACATTTGCTATTCAGAGCCATTATTTGGTCATAAATTTTGCAGTAATACATCGAGTACATACGGTAGTCCACAAGCGATAGCACGAAAATTATTTTGAAGAATAATAATCAGATTATTTAAATTTCAGCCGTTCTTTACACAGCCCTAGATTGCTCACCCTGTTCCAGGTCAAAGGACATGATAATTTATTATTTACACTAAAATGGTGCTTATCTCGCCTTCAACAGTCGAACTTAAAATCTCTGTAACTTGTGTTTACAACAGTGATTAGCGCTCAAATTATGCAATGCGCAGCCACCTCCCCTTCCTGCATCTACCCATAAAATTTGAGTGCTATCTGCCAGCGACAAGCTCGAATAGTTCCCTTGTAAATATGCATGTGTATATGTAAATATGAATGTCTCTATCCTCAGGTTTGTCAAAGATCTACTCTAAAGTTGAGTGTTTTAACTCACTTATTTTCAGTCTCAGCTTCTTTGGTTGTCTTTCTTTTTACTTTTACTTCTAGAGGAAATTTTTCTTTCATAGTTTCTATAATATCTGCTGCCTTCCTCACCAGCTAGATAAAAAAAAAAAAAAAAAAAAAAATTACAACAGTACAATAAACTATTAAAACAAGCTACGAAATAATTACAGTTTGTCAAATATCTTAAAATTATTTTAAAAAATTATAGTCAATATTAAAAAAATATGAAATGATTTTAAAGAAAAGAAATATTTAACTTTGATTTGAAATAATACATTGAAGTAAAATGATTTAGTGTTACTCACCTAAAGCTACTATTGATGTTTGCAAAACAAGAAATCGCGATATTCAAAATAAACCGTGAAAGTGAATAAAATGACCACATTTTGCCATATTACCGTAAATATTCTACTATAACGCGACCTCTTGTATAACACGACTCCACTTTTTCGGCCCAAAAAAATCGGCAAAAATCCTATCCTCTTGTATAACGCGACCCCCATTTTTGACTCCTCGCGAGAAATAAAATGTACGAACTTATACAGAAAAAAAATCTTTATTTTTAAATAGTCTGGATATTTAATATTCAAAAACCTTCAAAATCTGATTCATCTGTGTCTTCAAACAGGTCTTTCCACTCTTCCTCAGTTAATTTGTCATCTGTATCCCAGTCTTCTTCCTCTAAACAATTGGCTGCATCTTCATCGTCCCACAGAAGATCATCTTCTGTGCCATCCATTTTGTTGGCGATCCCAGTTTTCAAAAAACTCCTTTTAACCATGGCTTCTGGAATCGAATCCCAAGCCTGTTTAACCCAATGAGTTACCTGCGAGAGGCTGGGCTTCTTCAGGTTTCCTGATGGTGTCAACTGCAGTCAACTACCAGTCAACACAAAGTGGTATATTGGGTGGCAATGTCAATTGCTGAAGAGTTCTTTTTTTACATGTTTTTATGGAATGAATCAGCATATAGTGCCTGTTTGTAACCCAAATGATTTTAATGGGAGAAATTAAAAGTTCAGTTACATGCATTTTTACACCAAAATTCAATTTAATTTTGGAAGATTTGAATTTAATTCGTCTGAAGCAGTTTGCAAGTGTATAGCCCTACATTGATAGGGAAAACTTTCTCACTCGCACATCGACAAAAAAACACAACAGTACATCAATTTTCTTAATAAAAAGACAAGTAATCTTTATTCAGTTTAATATTTTCACTACATAAGCTTTCTTGTAGGCTTTGGTTCGAGGCAGTTTGGAAGTAGGCCTATTTATCAATGTTTGGGAGAAGTTATTATCGATGTTGTTAACGATGTTGTTATTATCGACGATCGGCCGCAGTCGTCGGAGGGCTGATTTTTATCCTCTAGTATAACGCGACCCAGCAAATTTAGATGCTTTTTTAGGCCAAAAAAATTCGCGTTATAGTAGAATATTTACGGTAATACTCCATAGCCATACAAAGTCTATGATTATGTGCGCTCTAATATTTTTCAGTTTCACAGTTAATTTTGAATATCTCGTTTTCTTATTCTGCAAGCATCAATAGCAGCTGTAGGTTAATAACATTTCAATTTGCTGTGAAACTGTGAGGTACAGGTTTGTATGGTTCTGTAGTAAGTTAAAAAATAAATCGTAAAATTAATCAAATAGTTTTCATATGACACATTTCACAAAATCTTTTTTTTTTTTAAACCTTGGATGTCTTTCAGTCAGAGGGTGTCCATAAAGATTTTTACCTAAAAACAACTTTTGAACATAAGATGGGTGATCAAAAAGTAATGTCACATATTTTTTTTTCTCTAAAATCATAACCGGGAAAAAAAAATAAACACATGTACATTCGATAGAACAATTCAACTTTTATTTTTCCACATAATCTCCAAGCCGATTGAGGCAACGATCCCAGCGGTGGACAAGTTTTTCCACGCCCTGTCGATATAAGTCGTCCGGTTAAGTGTGAACCAGTTGCGAATTGCCGATTTCACCTCGTCGTCGTCACGAAAATGTTGACAGGCCAGTGACTTCTTCAACAGTCTGAAGACAGGGTAGTCACTGGGAGCGAGGTCCGGGCTGTAGGGAGGATGAAGCAATGTTTCCTAGTTCCATCGCTGCTACAGGTCAGTGACCCGTTTCGCTATGTGGGGACGTGCGTTGTCGTGGTGCATAGATGTCCTCCATTGCCAAGTCAGGTCTATTCCTGCGTATGGCCGCTTGAAGGTTCTTCATGTCCCTCTGTAGCACTCGAAATTGACAGTGGTATGCGGTGGAAGAAGCTCAAGCAGTATCGGACCACGACAATCCCAGAAACATGTTAACAAAACCTTGCCGGCTGATGGCACAGTTTTGAACTTTTCGTTGTGGGAGATGAGGTGTTTCCAAACCGCCGACTACATCTTAGTTTCAGGCATGAACTAGTGATGTATGATTCATCATCCGTGATGATTCAATCCAAAAAGATCCTTGTATCGGGTGAGACGCAACAAATAAAGCATCGAAACGAGCACCTTGATGTTCGGCCATCAATTGTCGTGGCACCCATCTGCATGACACTTTGCGAAAGCCGAGCTGCTCATGAACAATGTCGTACGCCGTCCCACATGCAATGTCCAACGTTGCAGCAATTTCTCTCGCAATAACCCACCGGTTCTCCCGCATCTGCGCTTCCACAGCAGCAATGTTGCTGTCAGTTGTGGATTCCCGCGGATGGCCAGAGTGATGTTCGTCTAGCAGGTCCTCTCGTCCTTCTTTAAAAGCCTTGCACCAAAGTTGTGCTGTTTGGAGCTGCACAATATCACCTCCGTACACCGACGCAATTTCCTTATGGATATCGACTTGTTTCAGTCCTTTTGCACAAAGAAAACTCATAACACTCCGCCGCTCAAAAGCACGGGACGATGAAATGAGAACCACCATCTTGTTTGGATTGTCACATCACTAGTACTTAATGGATGCACACGACACTAACAGGAAACTTTAACAATGAACCAAACTAACTTTTAGATATCACAATTTTCTCATATCTGCCACCATTTTCGAGAAAAAAAATACGTGACATTACTTTCTGATCACCCATCGTAATAACATATTCAAGTATTGTGTGCTACAAAGACACTCCAAAAACTTAATTTGATAAGATTCATTTTTGTAGAAACTGTTCATATGAGGCAATGGCAGAACAAAACACAGCATCTTCCATAGAGAATATTCTGTGTAGTTTGGCTTGTCAAAACAAAATCACTGATATAGGTTACTCATATGGCAAACAATCACTAAATAAAAGACTGATTAATGCCTGGATGAAAACCTTTTTTTGAACAATGATCAATGATTTTGTATTGAAACCACAGAAGAATCATAAAGTTTGCCTATTTCAAGTATTAAGCAAAAACTGTGGAATGGAACAACCAAAAACAGGGGGGGGGGAAGAACCTATAATTCACAAGGAGAATATATATATTTATTTATTTATTTATTTATTTATTTATTTATTTATTACTTTGTTATCTCCTTGAAGATCAAGATTTTCTGCTTTTGGACACTGATCTCACCAGACCTTCTCAGGTTCAGAAACATGAACCTTGCAAAACCTCACTTTGTGGCCACATCACCAATGTGTTGAAAAGGTGTTGAAAACAACCAGCCATCAGCAAAGAAATTTAGCAGTGTCAGCCATGGCGCTCTGGTCACTTGTTGAATGGGCACAAACAAACTACCACCCTTTCAAGATTTAGTTTAGCTGAGTATTTTGAATTTAACTTCATAGCAGACTTTCTTTCATGGTTCTTTTTTGAAATTATATTTTTCTTTTTTCTCAAATGTACCAGAAGTATTCTTCTATAATGCAAAAAATTTTAACCTAAAAAAGCATCTAAATTTGTGGGATCGCATTATACAAGAGGGAAAAATTGGGGGGGGGGGGGAGGTCAAACGAACTTCAATCTGACGAACTTCAAATGAGAATAGGATACAATATACATTACATTAACTTGCTTTTTCACTGTTTCTCATCCACTTTTTCGTCACCAGTGTGATGAATCTGAATTCATCAAATGCAGATACACATTTTGTATGTGAATCTGCGTTTGATTCTTATGGCGATGTTTTGCTGAGTATTAGAAAAGATCAATTTTTTGTTGATGAATCACAAAATTTCATCAGCAGTTTTCTCTTGATATTATCTTTACTTTATAAAATTATATCTCATTTGTTATAGCAAATTTGTATAGTTTGTAAGTATTGTCAGTCGGTTTGCTTTTCTTTCGTTAATAAAAAGGGGAGGTGTTCCTGCGCTCCAGGCTTGGTTTCCATAGCAACAGGCCGAATTTGTTAGCAACAGTTATTCCGGAGCGTTAGCTTGGCGGACAAATTCAGCCAATGGGAACACGGTTTACTTTTATGGGACTTTTATAAAGATTATATCGGAGAAGCACATTGGCAATGATCTTCCCACGAGAAGTGTATAAAGGATCCCTGAAGCGTACAGACGCTCTCTTCCTCTTCTCTCCAATTTTCTTGTCTTCCAAGTCGCATCAAAATTCTTTGATGATTCTTCGGGACTGACGAACTTTTACTCTAATGCTCTTATGCGACTCTCTTCTTTACGAGTAGGAGCACTGTGAGCGACGGCGAGTGATGAGTGAGGCGACTGGTCCTCATGGAGGGCGGCTAGCACATCAGCCGGTCCGGCAGAAATGAGTGAGACGTTGAGCAATGGCCACGAGGAATCACGCAGTGCATGGAGGCATCAAACGCCGGGGTACTGGTCTCCTTGCATCGGACGTTACGAGCACTCTCATGCGGCGGCATGGTGAGTGGGAGCGAGCAAGGCGTGAGGAATCACACTCTCACGGTGGGCAGCCAATTCGGCGGGAAAGCCAACGCAACAGCTCGGAGGTTGAGCAGAACAACGCGACAGACAGCATCTTACAGCGGCACTGGAACCAGTCTAGATGGACGCCACCTTCCATGTGAAGTACCCAGCGACATTCAGGCTCAAGCCACCTGGTACACCATCGGAGTCGCGCAATGAATAGCATAATAGCTCATTAGCGGGAGACCTGAGGGTTTTAATGTACAGGTAACCTGAGCTGCGGATCAACGCTCACCTGGACCACACCGAGACTGTTTAAGGTTGCAAAACTACTCCTTTGCCGGCACAGCTTCAAAACTGTCGTGAGTGCTAAACTATAGTAAGTGACTTATGATTAATGATTAATGATTAATGGACATCTATTGGATTATTGATAGAGGGACTATTATTTGGTATGTAACGATTTCGAACTCTGTATTCTCTTTTTAAATATTGAATTACTGTAATATAAAGGAACTTTATAGATGAGCTGTATTCAATGTACTTTTATGACTTATATTAGTAATAGAGATTCTACTAACACTTTCACCAATTTATCACCATTTTCTGACCCATTATTCTACGACTTTTATTAAAATAAACAGTTTGTACATTACTTATTGTTCTTTCATTTCATTAGTGAAACACTGCTAATTTTAACTGATAGGAGGGGAGGTCTGAATATGCTAATTGATATCGTTTAAGATAAGTGAATGTTATTGCGGACACAACGGTTTTTCATATAATTAAAATTCCACTATACGATCCTTATTTAAGTTATAATTTCCTTAGTTTTACTTTAATAAATAACATGGGCATGTGAGTCTTTATGGTACGTCCAAATATGTAACATAAGGCAAGCATCATTAAAACCTGCCATGTTACACCAGAAGCTAACTGGGATGGGCAGGGGGGTGACGATTTCAAATGAATTTCGATCTGATGAATTTCAAATGAAACTAGCATATAATATTTATACAGTACATTAATTTTCCATCTCTAAAAGCTAATGTAAAAGTGAATTCTCGAAAACAAGATGGTAACGCCATTCACGAGAAAAGTCACTGCGATCAAGTTTCATTTATTATAAGTTCTCTTGCCGCCATTTATTAATAATAATTGAACAATATAGGTATCACCTTAAATAAACTTGTAACAATAAAGGTGAAAAGTGAAATAAATTTTCGACCAGTAAAAGTTTTTTCAACAGCCTCTGCATTCTATCTCCTGAAATTGTCAAAAAACGTTTTATAAAGTTCAAATGAATATTTATTACAGTACTTAATGCATGAATATATAAGATGTACTATAATAAATTCAAAAAAACGAATATACAATAACGGTATATGAAATCTACTGTATTAAGGAACTTTTTGAAGAATCAGGCGATAATGAATCGGATTTTGAAGGTTTTTAGTTGTAAAGATCCAGGTTATGCATTTTTAAAATCGTAAAAAAAAAAATAGAGATTTTTCTGTATATTCTTGCGTATTTTATTTCTCGAATCACTTAGTGATGAATCATAAAATGGGGATCGTATTATAGAAGAGGGTAAAATTTTTACTGTTTTTTTTTTGGGCTCTGAAAGCTGGATCGCATTATTCAGGAGATTGCATTATAGTAGAATACTTATGGTATTTTGACCTGGAAAAGAGCTGCCAGTTGTGGGTGCTTCTGCTTTGTTTTGCTTTCTCCTTCAACACAATGGATTGGCCGAGTATTTTAGTTTTATTTTAAAATTGTAGCATATTCATTAGTGCTGTTTAAAATTTATATGCTAAAAAAACAAAGTGGAATTCACCTGTTCTGGTGGCTCCAGAACTCGCAGAACATGTGGTTCAATTTCAGGCAAAGGTTCATCCGGGTGCAAAGCACGATAACATAAATTCTGTAAATTAAGGGATAAAAACACACAAAAACTTAATCTAAAGAAATACTATAATAATATCAAAACAATATAAATATTGTGTTGTTGCAAACAAAATGGCTGATTAAGATACAAGTTAAAGCTACACTATTACTCTGAGTGGTTTGATGTACTATGGTTTGATGAACTACATACTGATCCTTTGATACCTTCTCGATAGGACTGTAAATTTATTGTTCCTCATGTGACTGTAAATACATAGGTCAGAGCAGAAGAAGGATCTGTACCCACATTAAAGAACACTTTAGCTATATCAAAAATTACAAGCCCGAAAAATCAGCATTCGCTGAGCATATTTTATCCACGGGGCACATTGGGAAATTAGATAATTTTCGGATACTACATTGTGTTGACGAACGTAAAAAGCTTAACTTCTTAGAATCTCTTGAAATAGCTAAAGTACCGCCTGATATTTTATTAAACCATGAAAGAGGCCCACTTGACCTGTCACAGTGGGCTTCACTGGTTTCCAAACTTTAACCAGCTGAAATGTTCTTACTTACTTCACACTCCTGATATAAGAGCCTCTCCACTTATAGTATCTTTTTTGTTCCTAAGTTTTTTACTTCTGTATTTTTCTTTTTTTACTTCTGAATTTTTTTGTTTCATAAGTGTATTTTGTCATTGGACACTTGACCCTCTCCAATCTTGAATTACCCTTCTTTTGTAAACCAAACATGATGCCCTGCATTCTGATTGGTCCCTCCTCTTTATATAAACTTGTATCTGAACTTGTGTAACCTGAGTCATACTGAAGAAGGCCACATTGTGACCGAAATGTATACATATATGGTGTATTAAATGTTCTTGTGGACAAGTGGAGTCTCCTTTCTCTCTCTCATGTATTCTAGCATCCACAGATTCGTAAGGTCAGTTTTTAATTTATTCTTTACTTAGATGATGAGGAGGTCGTAAACTGGCTCAAGCAGCAAAGCCTAGGGTCGTACAAATGAAAACGAAAATTTGTGTGGGGGAAAAAAAAAAATGATGTGTAGAATCATAAATTTTTGTTTTCAACAATTGCGAAACCCCACGTGCAAATTGAACAATAGGTTGCAAGTGTTGCATCACGTGAGAAAAAACGATAGCTCGCGCTTTGAAGCTCTGCGAGTGATCGCTTCCAAACAACAAAACCCCAAAAAAATCAAAAGCAATCGCAAACAGCACGAGGAAGGTGATGTTGACTGTGTTTTTTGATCGCAAAAACCCGATTTTACTGGACTTTCTTAAAAAAGGCACCACAGTTAACACAGCACGATATGGGGAAACACTGAAGGCACTGCGCGTGGCCATCAAATGCAAGCATCCTGGCCTTCTTATAGAAGGAATGCTTAATAAATTGAAAAATAGCAAAAATCCATCATTTTCACTTACTGATGATGGATTTTTGAAATCCAAAATGTACATCTGAGTCAGTAAAAATTTATCTATGTGGAGTAGTGTTTTCTGTTTTTCCTTTATTTATATAAGGTATGCTTCTTCTCCATGACAATGTGCATCCTCACACCTCGAAAGCAACGGTAGACCTCATCAAAAAGTTCAATTGGGAAGCAATGCAGCATCCACCTTACAGCCCTGACTTATTCTCATGCGACTTTCATGTGTTTGGGATCTCAAAAAACATCTGAAAGGCCGCAGGTTTTAGTCGGATGATGAAGTGAAGGAAGAGGTTTTGGAATGGTTCCACACGCAACTGAGAGACTTCTTCCATAAAGGAATTACACGCCTTGTTACACAATGGGATAAAATGCCTTAATGCATTTGGAAAGTATTTTTAAATTCCTTGTATACACTTTGGATAAAATAATTTTCGTTTTCATTTGTACGACCCTTATACATGTATAGAGCTACTCATAATTCTATCTAGGATTTTATCACTGGATTGTGCAAAAACACTCATCAACAATTACACAATCTCTCCAAGTTTGTGGTGGACCCTACAGATGCTTAATATGTACACACTTGGTATATTCGGTGATATCAGCAAATGCGTGTTTGATTCTGTCTCGCAGTTCTGCTACAGAACGTGGCACCAGGGGCATGTACACCAGATCTTTGCACGATTCGTAGACTTTTCCGGGCTCCTAGTGAATGCTTCTCTCACCTGCTTGACTGTCTCAACTGATGGTCCATGTAGCGGTCTCATTGAATTTCTGGAACTACACATGCATAGTTTTGTCCGTCGGTGCTTCAGCATGATATTTCACTTGAAATCTCTATTGGATTTGTCACAACAGATTCACATTTTGCGAATTCTGTCTACCAGTTAATACAGACAAATTTGTCACTTACCGTAAATATTCTACTATAACGTGACTCCACTTTTTCGGCCCAAAAAATCGGCAAAAATCCTATCCTCTTGTATAATGCGACCCCCATTTTTGACTCCTCGCGAGAAATAAAAATGTACAAACTTTTACATGTTTTTATGGAATGAATCAGCAAATCGTGCCTGTTTGTAACCCAAATGATTTTAATGGGGGAAATTAAAAGTTCATTTACATGCATTTTTACACCAAAATTCAATTTAATTTGCCCCATAATCAAGCAACAGAAAGCAACTTCGACAAAAGCAACTGCCTCAACTTCATAGAGGCAGTTTGGAAGTTTATAGCCCTACATTGATATGGAAAGCTTTCTCATTTGCACTTCGACAAAAAAACACAACAGTACATCAATTTTCTTAATAAAAAGACAAGTAATCTTTATTCAGTTTAATATTTTCACTACATAAGCTTTCTTGTAGGCTTTGGTTCGAGGCAGTTTTGAAGTAGGCCTAATTAGAAGTTTCGATGTTTGGGAGAAGTTATTATCGATGTTGTTAGATGTTGGCGACGAGTAATTCGAATAAAAAGTGAATTAATATATTGTATAATGAACTGGACATTATATGCAATGTAATTAATGTATAATACACAGCAAATTCGTCTGAATGTCATCAGCACAGAAAGCGACTTCGACAAAAGCAACTGCCTCAACTTCGAGGCAGTTTGGAAGTTTATAGACCTACATTGGTAGGGAAAGCTTTCTCACTCGCACATTGACAAAAAAACACAATAGTACATCAATTTTCTTAATAAAAAGACAAGTAATCTTTAGTCAGTTTAATATTTTCACTACATAAGCTTTCTTGTAGGCTTTGGTTCGAGGCAGTTTGGAAGTAGGCCTATTTAGAAGTATCGATGTTTGGGAGAAGTTTATTATCGATGTTGTTATTATCGATGTTATTATCGACGATCGGCCGCAGTCGTCGGAGGGCTGATTTTTATTCTCTAGTATAACGCGACCCAGCAAATTTAGATGCTTTTTTAGGCCAAAAAAATTCGCGTTATATTAGAATATTTACGGTATGTTTTGCCTGCCCTCTAGTGGGGAATTCTAAAGCCACACCATGAGGCCTGTTGTAAATACAAATTTGAAGAGACTGTGTATCTGTTATGTTTTTGCTCTATCCGTCATAGTTTTTGCACAATCCATTGATAAAACCCTGGACGGAATTATGAATAACCTTGTATATTGTAGCATGAAAAGTATTCTTTTCAAGAAGGATACATAAGATAATAGATTTTATAGCAATAGATAGCAAAATAACATAATGAAGAGGGTTTATAGGGGTCTAACCTTTGCCCCTTTTTGATATTTTATATAGTATAGGTATCATATTCAATATCCATGGAGTTCATTTTGGTACAGAAAAGTAATACTGTAAGATAACGAAGATTGAATGTAATTTGGAAAAAAAAATTACCTGATAGAGTCTTTGAATGTATGGATTTAACAATTGCTTTGGCTTCAGCAATTCCTCTTCTTCGTCGTCTTCATCTTCAGGTTCAATAATTAAATTCATAGTAGTAATAAGGCTGTCTACCAAATCCAACTGTTCCTCTGTTTAAAAAAGTAATAATTTTTATATACAGAATACTTTTCTTGGGAAGATTTATTAAAAATGCTTCAGTTTACAAAATAAATGTTTAAAAAATAAATAAATAAATAAATAAAAACACATTACAAAATTGTTTTAATCATTTACCACTCATCTCCTTTTATGCGTCTTCTATTCAGTGACCAAAATAATAATAAAAATGCTTCTCGCTGAACAAGCTTGTTTTCTCCCTTCCCTATTTCACGTGGATACAGGGTGTCTACAAAGGACTCCCTGATTTTAAGTGTAAATATCTCAGAAACAGATTGGTAGAAAAATGAAATAAGTGGTATGTTTATTTCGAAAGCCGTAAAACTCCGATAGGGAAATTTCAAAATTATTTACAATGTTGTCAACAGGTGGCATTGTATGTAGTGTGCCTGAAAATTTACAATCTCTGTGCTGCATAAGGTGCACATTCTGAATCAAATGTGTAATGATTGCAGTGGCTGCTTGCAAAGCACAGTTTATAGCCCGTTTCTCGGACTCTATATCGTGACTACAGCATTTTTATATAGATTGTATAACTCTACAGTAAATAAAAAATTCTTTATTTACTGTATCTTGAAAGAATTACATATACAAAACTGCTTGCCATCTTTCGTCAGGAGATCATCAATATGCCTTTCAAACTGCTTGTGCCATGTCAATTTTCAAAATTTTGGAACAGAGAAATTGGGAAATTTTCAATTGAACATTGCTACATTTGGTTGACTCATTTTTGGAAGTTTATCACACATGTGTGCTTTAAGGCTGCTTTTTCCTTTAGAGAAAGATAATTTCATGATTTAACTGGTGTTTCCTTTGAAATCCTCTATTGGTATGATACCGTTAAAGTCCTTTACTGAAATTCATTTGATTTAGCTTATTCAAACCTTTATATTTGGCCAAGTTGGTCACTTCAGAGACGCTATATGATCAGTTATATGATTCAAACATCCTTTAATTGGCTCCAACGCCCATTTCCGTTTTTTAAGGTGTAACTATGCAAATACGTAAATTTAGGGGAAAATTTGATAACATCCAAAGTTTTGATCACAATAAACGATGTATTTTCTATGTATTTAGGTATAATTGTTCCGTACCAAGCAAAGATGATAACAATCGCCAATCGATAACCATTAACCATGATTACATTCAGTAGCATCCACTGTAACACTAGATTCATTCAAGACAACACCAGGAGATGACTGATATATTAGATGCCATATCTTGATGTTGAAAAGTCCTGAGGAGGTAATGCAAGTTTCTGAACCAATTTCGACCATTTATGAACTTGTCCGAAGACTGTTCCATGTTTATCAATTGGCAAAAAAAAAAAAATTTTGAAAATATTTCACACGTTTCAAGAAAATTGATTCACAGACAGATGGAAGATCATGCAAAATAAAAGCATAAAGCACCTTCTCTCTTGGGTGCCAAACAAATAAATTCTAGTTGAATCAACAGATTATATTAACTCTGACAGTAAGGTAATTGTATAAAAATGTATTATTAAAAGTTGGATTATTATGTAACAACATAGTCTTACTTGTTGGATTATTTTTATTCTTTGCTATAAGAGGAGCAAACGTATAGTACCGTATATCATCTCTAAATGGAAGCAAGCCAAACAAAAGGCACTGAAACAAAAATTATGTACAATTTTACAATTCAAAAATTATCTTCTTGGAATTATTATTATACATAATAGAGGGGCTGGAAAAATATATGGAAACATCTGGTAGAAGAATGAAATCTTCACTTATGCAATCCCCAAGCTGTTAAATTGTTGTACAGTGCTGAACAAAGCATTGCAGCAATAGTGTGGTTAGCAGAGTATTGTTGAGCTCTGTCGAAGGCCTAGACGTGGAGCAGAGTATTGTTGAGCTCTGTCGAAGGCCTAGACGTGGAGCAGAGTATTGTTGAGCTCTGTCGAAGGCCTAGACGTGGAG
Source organism: Rhysida immarginata (assembly GCA_023313115.1). Taxonomy (NCBI): domain Eukaryota; kingdom Metazoa; phylum Arthropoda; class Chilopoda; order Scolopendromorpha; family Scolopendridae; genus Rhysida; species Rhysida immarginata. The sequence continues at coordinate 328,125 of JAHWFO010083866.1, forward strand.
CAGAGCATTGCTTTGAGATTACAAATTGCAGCAACCCTTTTCGTTGCTTATTCTGTCACTTTCATATAAATCCTGGCATTCATGAGTGAAGGTGATTTTGTGTAAGATCCCTACTACCAGTATTTGTTTATTTCCTCAATACTTTTTGATGAAAAACATGATAAATGCTATCGGTATTAAACAAGGTCGGTACTGCTCGTGCTACTCTTCAGGATGAGGTAGTGGGGAGTGGGGGAACCAGCCAGGCCGCGCCGTGCGAACACAGTCACCGAAATTTGGTTCGTGCTACGCAGCGCCACGCCATTCAGCTTAGTTTGAGGTTCAATTTACGGCATTGCTTGCGATTTGCGACCCCAAGTGTCTTATATCACTTTAATCGCCTGAATTTCGTCTACATCGTAGTGTAGTTTTTTTTTGAAGGAGATAATTTCACCCTGTATATCCACTGACTCTGGCTGAAAGGTGCACCAAGAGTCATCTAGTGGCAGAACCTGCAACCATTTTTGGTTTGGGCAGAATATTCCAATTCTCGGATATTTCAGGTAGCACCTCGTACTTGGCCCTATTTTGGATCTGCCTCTTAGACTTACTTCCAAACTTGACCAGAGTTTATTTTGCTCAAGCATAATAATATAAAAAGTAATAACAATTTGACAGCTATCAATGTTCTCTCAAGAGCTTTTTGAAGGAGTTTGGCCACCCGACTGGTTTTGGTGACTACCTGACTTCATAACCTTGCGTGATGTTTTGTTTGTTCTTAATTTCTGTCTGCCCTGGCTATTTCATCTTTCCAACAGTTTGATAAAAATTTACTGGGGAGAACACTGGATATGTTGCAATCAGCATAGATATAAAAATTTAATAAACACAGTAAATAAGATAATTTATTTATTGTAAATGAATAACTTTACCTCGTACTTGGATTTTATGCAAGGAGATAAAAATCCCAGTTTTGGATTGCTAGAGTTTGCATAGCTGTATCGAACAATCAGCGAACAGTTAGTTTCATGTAGTGCATGAATAACAGCAGATAGCGCTTCTGATGCACACTAAAAATATGCAGGAAAGATTAAATAACCACAAATTTACATAATAAGTTAACCTTACTTCATCTCTTACTACTTACATTATCCGATGAATCGGCAATAACAATCCTTATGGAATCTCCCGTATAAAAGTATCGTTTCACATTCGAGCTATCGGTGCATCCGAGAACTGAGAGGCACTTTCCAGTAGGCTTATATTTCATACTGGCCTGATCCTCTTGAGAAAAGGGGACAAGGGTTTTCCCATATTTATAAGCTGCAAATATTTTTATTTAAAACCATTCAAATAATTTATAAACTAAAAATGTTAGAAATATACAAGAACAAAAAGGTAATTCCTGTTATTATAGGTTATCATTAGTATAGAGGAAAATAATAAATTAGTCTAATTTCCCATAAACGAAGACATTATCTAGGAAACTCAAGCCTGCCTTCACATATTCAAACGTTCTTTTTGAAAACTTATGAAGAAAATTACACAAAAGTTAATTGAATTTACGAAATCTCAAAATTAAACCATCATTTCAAATAAGCTTATTTTTTATACACATTGATTGGTCATAATTATGTATGAGGGCCACTTTTTTCTCAACCTCCAATGGGGCATAAAACAAAGACTGGTATGAATAACAAAATGATTTTATTACCAGGAGTCATGAGACATTTTGTCAAACCGGTAGATGAGTTTTCCAATACACTCTTCATAGAAGTTTGTTGCTACCAGCATGTCAAAATAGGTCTCCATGGCGTCTTGAAGCTCTTTGTTGGTGCGGAAGTACTGTCCTCCAAGAACTTTCCTTCAGCTCACTCAATGCCAGGTCTGCCGGATAACTGACACTAGCCAATGAAATTGCCCAAGAAGCGGCTGAGTTACAACAGCACCGAGTGACTTTAGTCTTTTGAGAGCTGAAGAAAGGTCTAGCGCAGTGCTTCTGTACCAACGAAGAGCTTCAAGACACCATGGAGACCTATTTGAACATGCTAGCAGCAAACTTCTGTGCAGAGGGTATTGGAAAATTCATTCACCTGTATGACGATGTCAAAAAGTACCTTTGATTGTTGGGAAATATTTTTATATACAGGGTTGTGCATAACCTTTTGCTGGGGGTCTGGAAAATAAACAAAACTAAGTGGAATGTTCTGCGGTTGATAATCAAAAAGTACGTTTATTTCTGCTTTTATCACCTCAATATTTAGTGTGGCCACCACCTGCTTCTCGAACAGCACGCATCCGTTTCGGGTAGGAGCGGAGGAGTGTCTCAAACAGAGCAGTATCGTACTCCATGTCCTTCAGCACAGATGTCAGGTGTCCCATTAGAAGGTCTCGAGAATACAGATTTTCACCACGTTCTTGAATCATTAAAGATTCCACTGCGTCTTTTAACACGGCTCCAAAATGTTCAGCAACGTTTAGGTCAGGAGATGCACCGGGCCATTCGTTTGATGAGAAGAAATCGATAGCACTTTCTCTTAGGATTTGCTGTGTTGCATTAGCCTTAAAGCAAGGTGCCTTATCGTGCAAAAAACAAACTTCATGCGGGTCGATAGTGTTGTTTGGATCTCAAAGAAACGGAAAAACATCATTTGTTAGCAAATTCCGAAAATAATCACCATTCCATGACTCACCCTGCTCCTTGAATCTCCACATCATTCGCTTGGCGGTGAAACACACGAAGATGCCAATGCAGTCAGGCTTCTTGGACAGCTCTTGATAGTGTTCATCGTCAGAAATATCTGTAATCGATAAGCTCCAGACCCTATCGTTTTGGTAATTCGGACGTCTCATAGTCCACACAAAGAACTCGTCGCTCGGGGCAAGGTGCACGAAGTCGTCTTCCACCCAATCCCGCAGGTAGTCGCAAAACCAGAGCCGGTCTTCGATGTTTAATGCGGTCTTCATCGGTTTCGGAATAACATGGAATGGCTTGATGTTTGCACGCTGACGATGTCTTTGAACCGTTGAACGAGAAATTGTTTTTCCACGCTTGGCTTTAATTTCTTGTGCAACGTTGACACAGCTGCGACGTCTTTTGCCACTGTTATTAGCAATGATGTTTTTGCTTTCCTGTGATAATTTCTCGGGCCTACCCTCAGCAAATTCGGCATGGCAGTTATCATAACCTTTCTTCCAATTGTCCGTCACCCATCTATCCGATCGGTTTAACTTGTTCGCAACCCATTTGCGATTAATAAAAGACGCACCTGCTTCCATTGCCTCTCGATATGCATTTGCACGAACTCTATCCATGAAACGCTGCTCTTCACTGTCATTTATTAAACCAGCCATATTTGTTTGATACCAATAGACGCACAATGAACTACTCTCTGCCGAAGCGTCATAAGAGTGTGCTACAACGCTGCGGTTTAAGTCGCAGCCCCCTAGCAAAAGGTTATGCACAACCCCGTACATGAGAAATTTTTCTCCTAAATTTAATTTAAAACCCAACACAAAATTTAAATAAAAATAAACAAAACTAATAATAATGATTGTTTTAATAACTTAATGTATGGTCTCCGTAAATTAAAGATTTTGTTTAATTGTATTTGACTCCTGGTAATAAAGTCATTTTGTTATTCACACTTGTCTTTATTTTATGCTCCATCGCAGGTTGAAAAAAAAATAGCCCTCCTAAAAACCGTATTCTTAAGCTACAGCCACACGCAGTGCTATGCACCGGATACGATGGGCAGGACAAACGTGAGGGACACAAAATAAGATGGCCACACCAAACTGAAGCCGACGCGAAATATGCATTTATTCGCTCTAAAAACACCATAATTGTAGCATATTCACATGGCTGAAATCACCGAGGGCAAAAAATTAACTGCAGGCAATGAGCACATGACCGTTGCTTGTCCACTGCGCACGCCTATCCACGACGGACGTTTTGGAAATCCTGAAAATTTACACGAATAAAACCCTTTGTGATATCCAGACGTCCAAAATACTGCCAACGTAGTGCCCGTTGTATCCGCAGCTATGTGGCACTTATGATGCGAATACAAGAGGATCTTTTTTGAACATATAGCATCTGTTCCATCCGTCCGTCGTGCAGTGTGTGGCTTCACTTTACATTAGCACAAAGCTATGCAGAACGGTTTGTATTTTTTGCAGGTTAAACAATTTAAAATGCTAGGACATTCCTCTAGAAATATAATGAACCTTCCATGTAGGCCAACTTCCAATTGATGCATCAATAATCTCTTAGCATACATAAAAACTCTTAAATTCTAACTCATAATTAATAAAACATACGAAAACACTGTAATTTTCCCTCTCCTCTATGATTCAGACAGGCGACATTTTTCTGGTCCTCGTGATATCATTGTGATGTCACGAAGACGTCACAAGGCAATGAGGAGTGCAAAAGTTTCAGAATCGTGACATCACACACTACATACTTTCAGGTTGTTTGGAAGATACAGGGCATCGCAATGGAATATGACTATGAAAACAAGAGCGATAGTAACTGTAGCGATTTTGAAAATAATAACAGAGATATACAAGGGCTGTTAGCAGAATTAATGGCAATGTGAGCAGCTGAAATGGGATCACCTAGACTTTGTGAAGGTTTCCTCGGCATGTGTGCCAATGAGAGCACAGGTGAAGGAGTTACCTTTTCAGTGGGCCTAGACTTCAGTAATGTGCTTTGAACGTGTCTATCACAGTCATTCCTCTGGAACTCCAAATTAGGCCAATGAAATTTTTATCAATTTTCTATTTACAAACTCCACCACAGAACAATTTAAAGACATTCTGCACAGAAAACGGTATAGCAAATTCTTGCGATATGTAGAATAACATATTGAAAGTGCATTTCTCGACAACGAGATTGGGGCAAGTTCTCGTGGTTGGAAATGAAGTCATGTTCCACTGACTTTTCTGGAGCAGGGAGGGAAGAAGCTGAGGGCAAATTCTCAATATTCTGAGGCATTTTTCTTGATAAAATATTAGGAGAGATCGAAAAATTTTGATTGAAATATGATGCAAAAAATTGGAATTTTTCTGTGGAATTTACCTTTAAAGTAATTAAATTTTAACTCAACTTTCTACACAATTTCTCAGATATCTTAAAGTATATATTAAACTTGTTAAGAAATTGACCTGGAATACAATCTTCTTTAGAAACTTCGGTCTGAGCTTCATCATTTATGTGATAAGATACTTCAGTTTGAAGACCTACATTTTCATCTTTGCTGTACATGTTCTTCCAGGTTTTCAGTTTACATGCACTCGTCTACAAAGAAAAAAAAATTGTCATTCTAAAAGAATGAAGAGCCCAAAAATGAATATGGATTCAAAATATGGAACAGTCACAAGAAAGGATGACATCGAGGATAAAATATCATGTCATAGAGGATAAAATAGTAATCGATGGTTCGAACATTCTTGTTTAATCTGACTGTTCTTTACAAATGAATGAAGTGAGTACCCCCACAGTCTAGATAATAAGCAACTACCTCATTTTTGTCACTCCTATGCATTTAGTGGTGCAGATTCAGAATGATTTTTATTTTAATTTAATTGTAAAAGATATACAAAATAATAAAATAGTAATACATTATTTTATACAATACGAATACAGACACTAAAAGAGAGTTCATCATCACTGTTGACTGGACACAATTCCAAGCACTTGCAAGCATTTCAACTGCTTCCTTAATTCTTATTGTTCCTGTAATTTACAGCCGTACATTAAGTAATATTGTCTGCAATAAACATTTCCAGAAATGGTATTTTGGTGATTTTTATGATTCCTTGGTCCACCGGTTATACTGTAGACGTGCAATTCGGCGGAAGAAACTCTAATCAGATGTTGCTGAAACGTACATTAACAAAATACGCTGAATAATTGTCCAGCAACAAAATTATTTTCCTCTGCCCATATCTGAATAGAATTTTAATGGCCATTTCTGGAAAATTTCACTTGTCACCTATGCCTTGGTGTTGTTCTTGTACAATCACAAGGTAATGAAAGAAACAAGGTGATAACCAATCAGAGCAAGACTTTCGACTTACGATCAATTCTTACTAGGGCAATTCTTAGTTAGGGCACTAACTAAGGCAATTCCTGCAACTCACAGCTTTCATCATTTTGTTCCTCTGTCAAATAATTCCATAGGTACAAAGAGTGTGGATGAGGACATGCCTTATTTTCAATTTTTCTGGAGAACATCAGAATTGTGTACAAGTCGTGTTCAAATGAAACCCATTAGCCACATAAATCGCAATACATAGTTGGTTAATTGTGAATGGAGGTGCTGAGAGTGAGAGCGAATATGTTGCTAATTAGCCCAAAAAAACGTTTCAACTGCTACAAGTTTGCAAGCGTGGCGGTCATTTGAAGATGGATGGTGTCGTTCAAAACCCGTCCAAAGAGGATAATCTCCATAAGGCTGTCAAAAGCAAGCGATCTGGCATGCTAGCTTTAGGAGTGATTATTCCTCCATGACAATGCATGCCTGCATGCACAAAAGTTGTTCTGGATGCAGTAGCTAAGAAGAAATGGGAGGTTCTCGAACATCCTCCTGAAGCGTGATTCCCACATGCGTAAAAACAACGGCAGAAACCACAAAGCAGAAAAATTGTATGACGTTGTGACATTGCATGTCAGTTTGATTTAACGCACCCGGCAGAGGCAAAAAATTTTTAAGTGTGGTATCTTGTGTGGGATGTGTCTGTTTCATTTGGAAGGTTGTGTCGTGGTTGTTTGTCTTGTTCTGTCTGTCGTTTTTCGTGTGTTGTTTTAGTTCATGAGCGTTTTTTTTAGATCGTTTCGTTATGTGGGTTGAGATGAGTGGGAGGAAGTGAGCGAATGCGTATGTGCGTGCGTTGGCGTCTGGTTGAGTGTCGTAGTTGTGTGCTTATTTGCTTGTTTTTTTGGGGGTTTTTTTAGTGCAGTTCGCTGGTTCTCTGTTTATTTTGCTATTACAAAATGTTATTTTATAATCCTATTGTTGTTACGATTTTAAAAGTTGCGCTCAATTGCTTGGCCGCTGTTGTATCCGTTATGGGCGACAGCACTCGTGCATTGTTGGGGCTGTCATTGTTTTCTTGGAGATTTTCCAAGAAGATGACAGCCTCCTCGTTCTTTTTTTTTAATTACTTTTTTTTTCTATTCTGGCTAGAGTGTTGCTTCAGCGATGTATGTTTTTTTTTTTTGAGCTAAGAATTTTGCGATGAATGGACGTGTCTTCCGGGGAGACACATTTTGAATGGCAGGCGGCCATATTTTTTTATGCGTATCACTGTAGCGAACTCGTAGCATTCCATAGTTGTGATTAGTTGTGATTCTTACGCTTAATTAATCTTTATCTCCAACTAATTAAGATGCAGAAATTAATGCATTTGGAGTGATTATCAAGCCGTTTTCAAGGGATAGCATTTGGGCTGTTGATGCAGGGAGCATCGTTTCCCGTAGATGGAGGTTTTGTCTGATGAGGCACTAGCCTACATCAAAAGGTGATGTATCGGGCAGGAAAGCCCGCAACCTGTGCGATTAGATGTCGTCGTAGGGTGAGTGACCTTTTCTTATTTCTTTTATCTCCATGAGGAAGAGGCCACCTCGCATTGGCATTAAGCCGCCCGTCGACCCTTGTGTGACATTCCTTTTTGAACCAGACTGAAGTGGAAAATTGCTTGGGAGAGAGCCCCGTGTGTCCAGAACTGCTGAGAACAGTTTCTGTTTATGTTGATTAGCATCCTGTAAAGCAAACTATATGTAATGATAATGTTGCCAATTGGCAAGTGAGCTATTCGCTGTAATATGTATGCTTAAGTCAATTAAGTTAGTTGTTACCCGTGAGAAGATAATTAATTGTGCATTAAGAAGTGCAGCAAAATCATAAGAACAGAGGAGAACGAAGACAGCCACATGCAAAGGGCAGTCTGTTGGATGCACAGAGCTAAGGAGGGCGTACAAGAGAAGCCTGGAACCTGCATCTGTAGTGCACCTCATTTAGGACTGGGCCACAGGGATTCTGTGACCCCCCCCCCCCCCTCCGACCCAATTAAAGGGATCACTTGGCGCCTGTGAGTGTCTGGCATCAAAGGAGTATTTGATAGCCCAGGATCTTGTGAGAGTGCGCTAGTCGCGGGCAGTACCTTGGCCTTACAAGTGGCTCACTTGCACAAAAGCAGACTGCGTCCTGTTCAACGGCATGGTGATAAGCAGTATATGCCGTCCTGTTCCCTTTTATGGAGCTGCACTTGTTTAACGACCTTGATGTTGTTGTTGCTTGTTGATTATACCCGTTAGCTATTAGTAGCTTATGATTTAAGTAATTGAGGAGCCCCTCTGAGTTAATGCTTGGATAATGTTTATATTATCTGTTCTAGTACCTGTCTTTGCAGCCGCTGCACCTGTTATGCATGTAAATCTGTAAATAGTTTGGGTCTATTAACACCTTGGCTACTAACCATGAGTCTGACTTGTTGTCTGGTTCAAGCGCCTTATCGCTAGACCACGAGTCTGACTCGTTCTGAAGTTTCAGTTTCTACTGCAGTTTTCTTTTTTTATTTTAACAAGAGATGGCGATTGTTTACCATTCTGTATCTCTTTCTCTTTCATATACACTTTATAGTTTTTAAAAATCTTCAAATAGGTGGCACAAAAATCGAAAAAAATTTAATGCTTGTCATTCTCGTTTCGAACTTCGCCATGTGCAGTCGGAAGCAAGTGTCTTCGTCTGAGATTGAAAGATATTTATGTGAAAGTAATAAATATTCCCGAAACAAGAAAGAAAAAAAATCCTACAAGGTTATGCAAAGTTTGCACAAAAAAAGGAAAACGTAGTGAAACTACATGGCAATGTGAGAAATGTGAGGTGGCTTTACATGTACCTGAATGCTTTAAAATTTATCATACTTATTCTGACTACTAAAAATGTAAACTATAATGTCTAATTAATTTCCTGTAAAAATTTCATACAAATATCTTAATATATAGTGTTTTCTTTTCATGTTGTTTATTGCACTGTCTATCGAAGAATTTTTCCTCCATTTAAATAGAAACTTCTGACCCTGCGAACTCAAGGTCAAATCAGAGCACAAGGGGTTAAAAGATAGTTGTTCATTGTAGATCTGTGTGGAGATTATTTGGGTTTTTTTTTTTTTCAGTGCAACCCAATGCGAGTGTCCTATAGGTGATGCCTCAAACCCCTGATGGGCCCCAACTCATGACTGTTTCCTGAAACAGGTTTGGGATCTTGGGTCATAAGGGGGGGGGGGGGGTTGTCACATCGTCAGTTCCTGCTTTCATCTCTTCTGCCTGACTGAAAATTTCTGCTTTGTGGAGTTCGGTTGAGTTCAACTTTTGTGGCTGAAGCAGGGCAGAAACGGTTGCTCAGCCAATAGAAAACGGTCTCTGCAATGACGTCACAGTTACGTCCTCTCTCTCACACAAAATAAAAATGTCGGAAGCTCAGCTCACAAAAGTGAAGAGGCCGAGAAAGAAAATTGATGAAACGCTAATAGATGAAGTGTGAAATATAAATATATTAAAGCAATTGATGAAGAAAATGGGATGAAAATTAAATCTGAAGAGGTGGCTCATCCTCCCTATCCAGGATAAAAAATTACATGAAAATCAGTCTTAATCTTCAAATTTTGAAAATTTTTTCTATTGCATTGTATTGTTACCGGAAACGAACCCGTATGCCAAATTTGAAGTCATTTAACAACGGGAAGTGGGTGAAAAATTGATTGTAAGATTTGAACGAAATAAAGAGACTGGAAGAAGTTAAGTAAAATTGGGGCCTACAAAATTGTAACAATGTATAAAAATATACCGATTGGTTAGGGGGTGGGCCAAGGGTCTGCCTAGTCTACACTTTCCTTCCCTTGGTTGCTTGACCAGTCTTCGTGCAGGTAATAAACATTATTATCTAATTAAACGAAACATTGTCACCATACAGAATAAATTACCAAATTTTGCCTAAAAACAACAGCATACAAAAATTGAAGGTATACATTTTTCTACAGTCTCATCGCGGTCTTCTGCTTCTGCAGGATAAGGAGGCAAGCTTAAACTGGACCAAAATATTCATGTCCTGGACTACTGTATGGCAGTCAGTTGTATTTTCAGACAAAAAAAATTCAACTTGGATGGTCCAGATGGCTTGATCTGAGAAGAGAGCCAGAGACAGATGCAGTCGAGGACAACTTGGGGGTGGTTCCATCATGGTATGGGATGCATTTGCATTTCATGGGAAAGCAGATTTGGTTATTGTCAATAACCGAATGAATTCAGACAAATCAAGATATGCTTTACAATGGATCGATACATTTTGGTCCACATATTGGAGGCCTTGAGCGGTTATTTCAATAGGACAATGCTCCATGCCATGTATCAAAAACTACAAAAACGTGGCTTCCAACAGAGAAGATCAATGTTTTGGATCGGCCCTCTCGTAGCCTCGGTCTTAATCCTATGGAGAACCTATGGGGTCTCCTTAGTAGGAAGGTTTATGCTGGAAATAAGCAATATGAAATAATGGATGCATGGGATGCAATTACCAAAGAGACATTCGAAAATCTATTAAAGTCAATGCCAGGACAAATATATAAGGTCATTGTAAATAAAGGAGCCCCAATTTAATTGGTTCCCAATTTCAACTCTGGATAAATACTTGACAGTGTAAAAAGCATTACAACCAATTTTAGAAAAAAAAATAACTCCAAAAACACTATTCCACATAATAAATTTTAATGACTCAGATGTACATTT